>JAVQJG010192922.1:0-76269 GCA_036024015.1 Craterocephalus amniculus | reverse complement strand
TCGTGACGGTGACAAGATGGCGGAGGAAGGAAACGCCCAATGTGCATCACTTCAGCTCAATAGAATCCTATGGGTCACGTGGTTTAAGGGTTTGTCCATTCTTTTTACAGTCTATGGTCAGGACCCACATGGAGAGTAGGTAAACATTTATTTAATGGTAAGTTGTATTTCAGGAATGAAAACAAAATGCATTCTTGGTTGCTGAAACTATCAATTATTTCATACACATTTCATACATCAAATTGGTACATTTCACCCTCCCAAAACTCCCATATCCCACAACTGAACATTGAGGTCAGCATCATGATAAAGCACTGCTAAGCGTCAACTTTGAAATGCAAAATCTTTTGAGAGTATTACAAACATCAACTTTGTTTATAAATGTGTTTCTTCATTTCAGATTGAGGGGAGATCAATCATATTGGGATCCCTTGTTAGTTTTCACAAGAGTGTTAAAATAATTCAGTATAAAAATGGCTGTGCTTATGCACACGAGTCAAAACTGCACCAAGGTTTGATTGCTGAATGCTGTTGTCAGCCAGCATAAATAACAGACTGGCTGTGCAGCTGAAAAAGCACTTTTGATACATTTTCTCTTCCACAAACATGAAGAGAGAAATCAGTGGATCAGAGTGCTAAAAGCAAGCGCTTTCATCCAAAAAATGGTTGGACTCACACTTTGCTTCTGTTTTCCCTTCCAGAACATGCGGCCTGGACTCATAGCTGCTGCGGTCAACGCAGTCATCATACTGTAAAGTTAGGATATTTTCACATTTTAATGGTGTATTTCATATCAAATCTCTTAAAACTGCACCTTTTCCCTTTTTTTCTTGTTTGGGTTGAAATTAATTCAGGTGAAAATATTCACAGCGCCTGGTACTGTAGGCTGTGTGCAAAAATATTAAATGTGCTAGTTATGTGTATATTGAGAAATATCAGTGTCAGTAATTAAAAAGGGAGACAACTAGCATTACAAACTGAGTGGAAATAAATAGTATGGACAGAGCCCAGGAAATTCTAATGCAAGCTTTCGATTCATAGTTAGAAGCATCTGATAGCGGAAAGGTGGATGACTTAGACCAGGGGTTCTTAAACTTAATTATGCTGTGGGCCGACTTTTCCATTACAAAGTGGTCCAGGGGCCTTTCAAATTATCACTGTTGATCTCACTCTTGATTTAAATTTGTTTTCCGTGATATTCTAATGAGTTCAAATTTGGGTATCAGATGTTTTTTTTAAAGGTACAGAACCCCTGGTCTTAGAGGAAAGAAAGTGTGTTCATTGGCAAAATACTAAGCTAAATCCACTATTTAACAGCACAAACCTCGAAAAATATGACAAGATGAAATTAGATCATCACAAAGATATCTACTATAGGCCCCAATAGGCTAATAAGTTGTGGAATAAAATCAGCCTCCTACAAGCTCAAGTACAAAATATTACATTTTTGTGCAGTAATAAAGAAAACCTGTAATCATTCTAAAATTCTGTAATAAATGCTTCCTTTATCTCATTGGTATTCTTAACATGTCCAGGATGTACCCTGCCTCTTGCCTAGCAGCCACTGGGATAGGCTCCAGCCCCCCGTGATCCTGTATTGGAATAAACGGGTATAGACAATAGAGGAATGGAAGGTTTGGCACTCCCAGAGTTTAGCTGGCACTTTCGTCAGTGCAATATGGAAAACTGAATCAGTGCTTTTGGATGGTTGCAACTGTTGATGGGAATTGCATATGAGTATATGAGTGCACAGGTGGCAAAGGTGCAAAGGTGCCAATACAATTGTTCTTAACCACTGCTAAGGGTATCTAAAATATAAAAACAAAAGGAGAAAAAGCAAAAACAAAGGTCATCTACCCCATAGTATAATGTGTTTTTGTTTATTAATGTTTTTAGTCATTTTAAATAAACTTTTTTGAATGCTTACCCATTATTTTCAGAGTCATATTAATTTTTTCTCTTACTAAGCAGTCAGTCAGTTGTCTTCCTTAAGCTTTCAAATGATAAATAAAATATGGAAAAAAGTATTGACAGGATTTTAAAAAGGCCCCACGATTATTTTCTCATTAGATACTCCTTTAGGGACTTACTCTGATATGTGTGCCAATCTCTAGATATTCAAATAGTGTGGGATGGAACTCTTCATAAAAGCTTAATACTGTGTTCAAGTGCCTCTATTTTATAAAAAATTGGATTTTCCCCCGTTTCCCTCATTGCTGTTATTCTGAGAGATTTAAACAATGCTATGAAATTATCCACCATGAGCATCTTCTTTATGGTGATGCTTGAAAAGTTTTAAATGCTATTCAGGTGAACATTTCAAAACCAATTATAGTTTCCTTTTGCAAATGTTAATAGACCCAAACAAATGTAAAAGTGCTACGTCTAGTTTGAAGTATCAGTTACTTTAACCACTTGTCGCTGGATAATCAGTAACACACATCTAATTGTAACTGGTATGTTCAGAGATGTAATCAGTGGCTTTTAAATGGGACTCTGTTGAGTAAGGAGAGGGGACTTTTTATGCTGCTGGAAAGAAGTGAACTGCCTGATCTACAACACTGATAACCCACATTCCAAACTTCTCCCATATCACACGCTGAGCCAAAACATTAGTCACTTAGTGCATTCTCAAAATATACAAAAGATTATGCCTTTTTTCCTGCAATTCAAGTAACTAGGTTTTGGAGCAAACAACAGAAGATGAAATGAACAGTTACAGTGGAAAATAGACAGAACTTCTCAACCTTATAGGATTATTTGAGTGAGAAGACACTGCCATGCCTTAAAATAATCAGTTTGTTTTTTTTACTTTAATCCAATACAAAGTTTTTAAGACTATATACCGCTGCAAAAATAATTTAAAGTAGATTTAATCTTGCATATGATACCCAGGATGTATTCACTCCAGGGTAGTTAGCTAAACTTTACACAATTTTGCGACTGAAATCAGTCCAGGGGTTGCAACATTTTTTTTCCGGCCCAAGTTCCTTTAAACCCCACACATACTAAAACAAACCAGACATTTTTAATGTTAAATGATTTCCTCCTCGCCAGAGGCAGTGGTGGCAGGGGGTGGTAGAGCAGGTTGATCAATGTTCAGAAGGTTGGCGGTTTGAATGTTGTTACCCCAGTCAACTGTTGTTGTGTCCTTGGGCAAGACACTTAACCCACCTTGTCTCCAGTGTTGGCATTTCCTGTTATGCTCAGAGGTATGTCACTTTGGATGAAAGCGTCTGCTAAATGACTGTAGAGAGAATTACTGAAGGAGAAGACGAGACACAGAGCTAAGAAGACTACTCCGGAGCTGCATCAGATCCTAGTCATGTGACCATATTTATAACAGACATTTTACTGTGTTCTTTCTCATTTGATTGCACTTACAGGCCAATCGTCCCACATTTGCATATGTGTTGGTTGTGTTTTCCCACTTTTTCTTTCTGCTGTCTACTTCCTGTATTTAGTTCACTGGAAACTGATCAAGACCTGCATTTGTAGGGGGCAGACTATGCTTCCTTAATCCTAATCAGTTTCTTTGTGCATTCACATCTCCCACAAAACGGCAAACTTTCTGAGTAAAAGAAATATGGTTTCAATCAAAAGGGCTAAAGCAAATGGATCCCTGAAGCAAAGACAATGAACATCACTTTAGAGTGTGAACTTCTAAATAAGCAATATGGTCTTGACAAGATGGTTTAAGGGGCTATGGATGAAAACCACTCAGACATGACTCCTGTGTTTATGATTATGTACGACTGCGGAATTATAAACCTGAAGTTCACACCAAATGGAAGTTATTCGTACTCAAAGAAGCCTGAACTGCCTGAGATGTGTCATTAGTAGTCTAGGCTTAGATGCTGTTACTTATGCATATAAACATTCAGAGATTTTACATAATGTGTGCCTGGTAGAAAGCTTGCACACTTCACATTAAAGATGAGCAGTTGCTTCTATACTTTGACATGAAGCTGCTGACAGGTCAGGCATACTGGGCCTATGGGTCCCAAAAAGATAGGCATTAAAATTTAAAGACTGAAGGGAGCAAGAGATCCAGCACAAGTTTTTACAATAAGAAAATGACTGCAATGTTTAACATTACAGCATATAAACTAAATATGACTTCTAGCCAGAAAATAAGCAGTGTGGATTCTCTTATGTTGTCTTCTCATGCTACCAAGGCGTTTTATTGAGGCTATTCTCATTTATTGACCAAAAATACATTTTGAGGTTCGTATGTGTTTGGGGGCTGTCTGGATGGTGATGGCAGGAAGTGAAGCTGAATTAGACCATCATGATATAACTTCTTTTTCTTACTGTTTGGTCTGCAAGTTGGAAAGGAGCGGTAATGCTGCACTGAATAGGGATTCATTCATCTTTACCACTGGGGTTTGGTGTCGCCACCACAGCAGGGGCTAGGGACATTTTCAAATCCATATGAACTGCCCAGAGAGTTACCTCCGTCATTTTGTCAATCCCAGTGGCCAGATGGCATCAGGCCGTCACGTCAACATTCCTACTGCCCATTCCAGGGTTCTGGCTCTGCCTCCACACCAGACAGGAGTAACAACTGACCATGCCAGAAACCAGCCAGCACAGGGAGCCCAGAATAATAGATAGTATCCACTTCCAACTTCCCTCCTGAGTCTCCTCTAGCATCATCCATCAACAAAATGAGTCCACACCATAGGGTGCCTGGAATGAATTTATTACCAGTTTGGGTGCCTTAGATTTGGTAAACTTAAAAAAAAGAAAAAAAAGAAGATGACCTACTTTTTATAACATCACTGGTGAAGCACACAAATTTAACAAGAATAAGATGCTTTACTGTGATTCATGTTTGAACCCAGTCGTGCCAATGCTTGTAAAATGAAGTGCAAATAGAATGGAACAAATGTGTAATGAAATCAGGAGCCGAGACCTTTCCCAGTGGTTAGATGATACTTGATGATGAAGAGGAAAGCCAGCGCAGCCCAGGAATGCATTTAACCCCCTGACTTCCCTGCAACAAGGTAATTTGCTTAATGAGACCTTTGCTTTCTCCTTAATTACTGTTGTCAAATTTAAGATCGCTACAAGCTTAAAAAGCACAATTAGATTCAGTGCCGGAGGGGTAGATGAAATCATACTTGCATGTCAATATTTTTAAGTACTCTGCTCTGGGACCTAGATTCTGCTGTTAATTCAAGCTATGAAGATTAGAGGACACACACACAAAAAAAACAATAGATTCTATAAAAACTTATAGATTCATGAAAGTGTTGATTCATCAAGATTATGAAAACCTGTTATTAACTGCTAATTGCCAGTGTGTTTGTTTTTGTTCTTTTTCTTTTTTTAGAAATACAACGCTGATTAATTTCTGCTTCCATCCCAGTGTGACTTTAAATATACATTTTACTAGTGCTGTAGAGAGCATCAAAATCTTTATGTGAATTATTTTATTTAAAATCTCTCTTCCTCCAATGGATGTTCACACAATCCTCAGCTCTGCTGTCAAAGTTATCACAATGCTAATGTGTTTATCTCAAGCATTTGGAGTGGAACATTTTGAGCAGTCTGTTAGTAGAAATGCAACTGAGTATAGTCATGGCAACACAACTATTTGTTTTATTATCTGCAAATTAACAGTTTCTAAAAAACAAACTTCCATCAAATTTACTTCTTCACATTGTATCACCATGTTATTGAAGTAGAACAAAATGGACCACCCAAACACTGGCTGTCACAGTATGTGGGTGTTTTGTGTTATCCATTTGAATGTTAAAACTATTGTTTTTCCTATACACAGAGAAAAGGTGCGCAAATGTATGAATTGCACAAAATAGTTGCTCCTGCTATAAAAACATGGAATAAAAAGTTGAACTTTTAAGTCTTTAACATGTCTAATGTAGCCACACACATGAGAGAAAGAAAGGTAATGTCATCTCTCTCAGTCGTAATTCTGTGGCACATAATGTACAACCCTGTTATAATTGAGCCCTGTATTTTATAACAAACCAACCAAACCATGAACTTTGATTCCAATCCCAAACATTCGAGGATGAAAGAAGAGTTGAAAGTAAAACGTTGTGAAGGAGGAATGCAAAAAAGCACGATTAGTGTTGAAAGCTTAGTGCAGGGTTAATTTGGAGCAAGCAATATCTTGTAATGGTTTTCTGTTCTTAATCTTTTATTGAGCACCTTACATCATTCCCTCTGACCTACTGTATATATGGTGATGGTTACTGAACAGGAGCAGTATGTGGAAAGTTGATAAACAGTTCTGAATATGAATATGTATGGAGACAGTGAGGGAAATGTGCTGACAAACTGGGACTTAAATTGAATTTGTATAGGAAACAGAACAAGGAAGACTCAGTACTGTAACCTTTCACATTGACTATGTCTCTCCAAGGTTACAGGAAAGACTTCTTTTTATCTCTTGTCATAATCAGTCATTTTTCCTTTGTCACACTGAAATAATTTGACTTAAATTGGATAACCTTATCTTTAATAGATGACATGTAATAAATATTCTATTTATTATTGAAAACTCAATGCCATTGAACTTTGGATCATAGGACCTTGTATAGTCTGTCAAAGACTCTCATCACTCTGACCATCATTGAATTTATAAAATTATCACTTTAAAACGGAACTTCACACATCTGCTATGAACCTTTTGACAGCAGTTTCCTCTGTGAGTTGGAAACAACAGCTAGAAGCTGAGAAGCTACAGCTAGGGCAAAACATCAGTCACAGGGTCGCCTGTTTCCGCATGTTTCAGAAACTGGACCGCAGTGCGAGCTTCGGTGCCTGTGTGTT
Source organism: Craterocephalus amniculus (assembly GCA_036024015.1). Taxonomy (NCBI): domain Eukaryota; kingdom Metazoa; phylum Chordata; class Actinopteri; order Atheriniformes; family Atherinidae; genus Craterocephalus; species Craterocephalus amniculus. Next base: position 69,465 of record JAVQJG010192922.1, on the reverse strand, counting down.
TTTGTGTGCTCATGTCAGAGGGGCAAGTGAGGACAAACAATGGCAAATTGGAGCGAAGGCTTCCCGCTGCTTCCTCACCATGCCAACAGAAAATCGGAGGTAGGGAAGCATCTGAGAAGATGGCAATCAAAAACACACACAAACACAGACACAACTGGCAGAGGCAGAGGTCAAGCTTTTACAAAGGCAAGTGTGTTGCAAAGGTTGAGTTGGAGGATCACAGTAGAGATTCTCTAAAGGGCCCTTCTTGAGCTTCTTTAGATTGGTTGATTTTTTTTTCTTTTGTTTTGTTTTTTCAAATCTCTCCGTGGTTTAGCCAATGTTGTCATATCAGAACGGACAGTAGCAATCAACAAACACAATATCTAAAAAGTCCTTGAAAAAGCCAAAGTACCTTTCCTCATGAGCGCAGAAAAAAGAAATAATAAGGCAGACAGGTTTCCTAAGCAGCTAAATCACTCAGTGTGACCTAAATCCATTTTTCTGCATTCAAAGAGGTGCTAGCATCAAAGTTAAATACACACATCACCATGGATGTTCCAAAGCACAATGCTCTGGCTGCTCTTCCTCCTTTTGTCAGGAGCACTTGCTCTCTAACCAGATTATATTCTGACGACCTCCTCCCCCACCATGAAATATGTGTCAGTGAGCTCTCCATCTCAGCCAAAATGGGAGGCTCTTATAACAGTACTTCATCAAAATGTGTAATGAACCTATAATTCTACTATCGCATTCTTATTGATGGACTGACACACAATAGCATGCAAACGTCAGTTATGCTCGTCAGAATGAGACACTGAGGTGCTTGATGTGTTTCAAGACAAAGGGGAGGCTTTTGTCATAAATATTAAGCTGTGCTCTGAATGGCTAAATCCAAAGGCATATTAATGAAATGTTGTAAAATAAGTCATACTAAATTAGTGCATTTCTTTTTCTTCTTGATAAACTGTTTGTGCGTTTTTTATGATACAGAGATAGGCTTACAAATACCTCACCATTGTCAAGAAGCTTTGAATCCCTGCTTTCAAGTGAAACTGAAAAGTAATAACAAATTCCAAAGAAAATGTTAACTTTAAGAGGAAATTAAACTTCACCTCTAAAAGACCACTTACTGAAGTCATTATAAATTCCAAGCTGGCTCCTTTCCATAACCCAGAAAAATCTATTTATTCATGGAAGTAATTGAATCAATAGCAGATGCTGTTTCTGGTGTTGCAGCCCTCCGTTCCTTTGAGACCCAAACTCAATACTTTCTTTTAGCTTCTGTGTCGATCCTGCTCTCACGGCTTAATGAGAGATGGCGTTTTAAAAGCATTAATTGAGATGGCATGCAAACATTCTTGAAAGTGCCAGCCCTTGCTGGTTGAAAAGAAATCTGTTGCACAATTAAGCCCTCAACACATTCAGGAACAAACCAAGTCTCGCTATGGGGATTAGTAAAAAGAATAGAATTTAAAAAAGACTGATTAAATTAAAAAGTGCAACTACAGTATATAGTGGCATTTTTTCTGCTTCAGAAACAGAGTACAATTATGATCATTGGACAACTGTCCTTGTAAACTAAGTTAAAATTCAATACTTCTTTACATTCCAAACAGAATTGGACCTCTTTATCTTTAGATCACATGTTTTCACAATAATTGTTGCTTCAAATTCAAACATATCTCTATTAAAATTTGATTTTTCAGGTATTTCAGTGTAGTTTTTCAAACAAAAACAACTTTCTGTTAATGTTCAGCTTGAGATTTCAAGGTGGGTTCAAAGCTATTTCAACAAAGCTGACCTCCTCTGGATGTTCTTGCTCGCTTAATAGCCACAAGGGAACTGTGAATCTATCATGACTTAGTGGATATAGGAGTCTTTCTTCCAACCTCAGTGATGAATGACTAAAAATGGATGGCTAAAGTATCACTGTGAGTGGGATATGCAGCTTCATTCATTCTGATAAGAATCATAAAGGTAGCCAGGCAGGCTTTGCTTGGGTCAATATCCTGTTCGAGTAGCCATCAAGCCACGTGTGACAATGGACACTAATATCATCAAGGCTAAGAGCTACCTCTCTGTCATTGCCTTCATTTCAAGGTGAATTATAAATGGCCTCCTAACTTCTACACATTTTTGCTCCCGAGAAAGATAGTGATGACAGATTAAAACATACCGTCCATCAATGTTCAACATGAACATGAACAATGATCCGAAGGTGAAATTGTAACACAAACCATTAGTCCTGCAGCCACCAGAAGCACCACTACACACCGCGGAGATATTCAGGCAGAATGAGCTGTCTTCACCGTCTAGAAAGTGTCAAACTATTGATAAATTACATACTCGAATTTATCACCGTCTGGGCAGTGAAATGTTCCTTTAAAATGACTGTTGTGATGCAATCTGCAAATAACAAGAATCTGTGATTCAAAGACCCTGAAAATGAACCGGCTTATGCAAGGCTGAAATTATTAATCTTAATATTAACTGAATGTTTTTGCATTCCAGGCCAAGGCAGGTATGAAAAAGAGGTTTACCATTTTCTTTGTTTTTTAAAGAAAATTATATATCAGATGAGATCATCAGCCTGTGCTGTCAAAAGTTTGTCTTTCATGAAGTTATTCATCTTTTGAACATGAATTTTCCCCAATTCATGAAAATTACCCCAAATTCTTGTAAACCTACATTTTGTCAAAAAAAAGAGAAAAGAAAACAGCAAACTAATCTCACTTAAATCCAGTCTGACTCTTTATAGATTGCTTGTTCTTTTGTGAAAGACCTTTGTGACAGATGTGTATCATGGATTGCTACATAATGACAGATGTTTTGACATGTAAAGGGCCAGCTATAATCTGGATTTGTTAGGTTGCACTGTGTGGTGCAGATGAGATCAGTGCACCTGGAGACTAGTTGAACGCACCTGTGTGGGCGTAAAGCAATGAAACAGGCCTCTGTTTATCCACGGTTAGCCATTAACTGCTTTGATGATTTGTTTTGCATGCTGATGGTTGAAGGGTAAATAGCTTGAGGAGGAAACGGTGAAGCAGTTTCAAATAAAAGCTTGTGTTTTTTCTGTCTTGGTGATTGGAAGAATACATTGTGAAAGTAGAGGAAGTGAGGCCGGGGGCTCTTTGGCTTCTTAGCTCCACAGGAAACAATAAAATTTATGACACTGATAGTATAGGGAAATGAGTAACCAAAGAAGTCTGGCTCTGAAAAAAAAATTTCAGTCACTGAGATCTGCCGTAAGAACGCTTGCAAAAAAAAGAAGAAAAAATCAATTAACTAACCCAGTCCAGAAAAATTGGTCAAGAAGAAAAAAGATAATTTAATAGTAAGTTGGGAATGAAGACCAGTCCTTTTAATCAATTTGTGTTTTTTTTCTTTTTGTTTTATATAATTAATGGTCTCTTTTTTCAGCTTCATCTTTCAAATTTAATTGAATAATGCCTTTGTCTTTCCACATTTCTTACTTTAAAAAAAGCAATGAGTACAAGTAAGATATTTTACTGTTTAGCCTCAAGGCATGTCTTCTGCAGTGATAGGGAATTTCAAACAATTATTAGGTGTGGTTTACAACCAAGAATGGGCTACCCTTTACCAGCTGAAGTGACACCCAAGCCTCCGACCTTATCTACCCAAACCATGCCGTATTTCCAATTCAGGAAAAAAAAAAGCAATGCAAGCACCAAGGCAGGAACTCACTGACGTGGTGCCCCTCATCCATCCTTGAGCTGATAAAACCCACATCCTCAGGCCGTCTGGAAGAGACAGTAGCAGTAGTGCTGGGATTTTACTCATCTGATGTCAAGGATTAAAGTTGGTGGGATCAGCTTTAAGGAAACAGCCGCCTGGAAGGGCTCACTCCTTTTATGTTACTCTGCCCCACCCCAATTCTCTGGCACTTTAAATTCCACAGTATAAACTCTTTTGTCAAACATATTCACTGACTGAGCCTTTTCGACCAATGGATATCTCTCTGATGCACTGCTATGGTGGTCAATACCTGGATGGGGAGATGGGGCCCAGGAAAAGAGAGCTGTCAAGACTAGGGTTGTCAAGTAAAAGAACCCAGCAACTTCGAAATACCTCCTTCCGCTCCTCTTTTCACTTCTTTTAGCCATCTTACAATGCCTCAATGAGCCACATTCCTCCGAAGCTGCAGGAACAATTATGCCTTGGGCCTTTACTGAAGCACTGTAATGGCTGTGTTTTGGCATTTGTAGATGTATGTGTGTGTGTAAGAGTACACATAATTCGCTGTTAGAAATGGTGAACTGGTATAGACTAGTGTTACAGTGTGTGTATGTATGTGCCATTAATACAAGAAGAAAGAGAGTTAATCAACAAAGAAACACATCAATTATTTTTTTTTAATCCCACAGACCTGAGGAAGCTGTGGTATCTTGCTTCAAGGGTAGTTGGGACGTGTAGGTATGCAAGGATGTGTGTTTGTGCCTTAAATGTCTGCCATCCCTCATGTGTGCATGCTTATTAAAAACCGCAGGCTTTGAATTCGCAGGCAAGGCTCCTGTGTGTTACACACGCCTCCGCTGATACTTAGTATGTTCTTTTGGGGTTAACATTTCAACAATAAAAAAGCTTTCAAGATGAAGTGAGCCGTAAATCTCCACACAAGTCCCCATGAATCGGGCTAATAAATGCACCAGAAGCACGCAAGGAAGCCAGTTCTCTAGCTGCCGGGGTCTCATGGGGCCACAGTATAGAGTGTTTCTGATCAGACCCTAGACCAAATAAAGCATGTATGAGGCAATGATAGTGATCATTGTTAACAGGTATATGGATTTTGAAGCCGTCCCATTAATACCACATGTTACTCTTCTTACAGAGGAATTAATTGAGTTTATATTAAAGCAGCAAATCTCGCTGAAACATGATCTGTGCAATGTCATTCTCAATCGAATGGCCCTTCACCCCTTTCTTCCCCTCATTTCCTGACTCTTTGTTGCTGAGCTCTTTCTTTTTCAAACTGATACTCACTTCTTAGCAGTTTCAGGTCTTCCAAAGGGTTTTAATAGCTATTGTAAAGCAGTAGTTACCTGGAAAAGATTTATATGATTTAGACAGGCAAAGGCTAATGTATTGTTTTTTGAACAACTGACAGGCAGTTCTGCAGCAGCTAGTTTGCCAGATCCTGCTTTCATTCATCGCTGTGATATCACCTCATATGCTTTAAAATACTGGTGAGCTTGGAGTGGCACCAAGGGACCTATACTGATGAGAACTCGTTGATTGCTGAAAGCTCAATTTGGATTGTCTTTCTTTTTTTTTTTTTTTTTTGTAGTCTGCTTTTGGTAATGGTTTTGGATTGCCGTTGTTGTCTCCAGACCCCTGTTGTGAGAGTTCTAAATCTGCTATAGCCCATTGACAGGATATGAGTACTTTTCACACTCCATCACATAAAAATGAAAAAAATATGTGGGGTATTGTTGGGTTTATTAATCAGCAGAAATACCTCAATCATTTCTGCGCCAGTTTCTGAGAACTCTTGAGGTTCACAGTCTGTTTTGAAATGAAAACTGTCTGCTAGTTGGCAGAAAACTCCGATCCATCAGCATACTGAAAGGGAAGATGGAGATGAAATGTGGCCCAGAGATTTGACTTATGAAGACAGAGTTAGAGAGAAGAAAACAGCTATATTTTGTCTTTTTGGTAGGTTTAACATCTTGGATGAACAGCTGTTTCACCTCAGTGGAAATAAGAGAACACTGTACACACACAAAAACTGAATGGAAATTCACTGAATGGTTGCTTCAAATCACTGTAAATGATGCTGCTTACATCAGTCCTCTTCCCAATTGCCTTGCTTGGTACATTGAGTTTTTTTTAACTAAGGAAATCTGACGGATAGCACATTACAAGTGTTTTTACATATATTTTAAGGATGATATTTGCTCATTTATTCCATGTAAAACTGTCCAACTGTTCAATGAAGACAATATCTCTTTGCTGTGGAATGGGATGGTTGAAGACAAAAACATTAAGCACTGTGCATCATGGATGACAGTACTGTATGCCCCAGTCAGATAATAATGGCACTGCAGAGGACAAGCTTTAATTGTGTTGCTACTGTAGAATTTCTTCTCTCGCAGTCCGGAGCAAGGGAATTTCCAGCACATGAGAGCACTGCTTCATTTGACACTGGAATGAGGGAATTAGGAGATTTATGATTGTCCGAGGTCACAGAGGGGAGCATCTGAGAACAGACCCATGCCTCCCTGACTCCTCACAGTGCTTTACAGTCTGTTAGCCTGTGTCATCTCCACACCCACACATAGAAACCAGACAGATAGACACAGAGAAATTTTACGCAGTGACACATACACTCTGGGTGAAACAGATTTTTTTCTGAAATACCAACAGAGATTTATAGAAACAGCGAGAGCAGAGTAACCTTAACTACACCACATATTACATTTCATGATTTTTTTTTTCAAGTGGAATTTTGTGAAGTATTAAAGTTACAAAAGGCTGTTAATCGTACATTGTGTTGGATGGTTGGATGGCTACAGCATTTTTGTAAAGACTTAAAAGATGGATGAAGGAAAATAATTTTTAATGGGTTGCACTTCCTTTTACTGTCTTGTAGTCAGTAATTTAGGATTAGACCAGCATAATTGTCAGTCACAGCAACAAGGTACATCGCCAAGCCACTGCACATGCAGTGGCGCATAACAACATAAATGTTTTTCAGCTGAGAAAATAGTGACACAGTGAACCACTGTCTGACAGAAAAGATGACATAGTGTGAAATCGTGATGGTGTTCAACCAAACTACCATGACAGCTCTGAGATTTGATTTGTTTTATATGAGAAAAATTCTCTCTTATGTGTCTCTATTCTGATTAACGCTTGGCTGCTCCGTCAAAAATCCTCCCTGATTCTCCAGGCTAAGACCTTGCTGACTGCTGTCTCCAGCAGGTACTGGAAGACAATAAAAGGCGGTTCACTGTGGTTTAAACATCTGCTTGTCCGTGAGGTCTGTGTGATATAAATTTCATAAATCTCATCAGTCTGAATGGGCCCATCTGGTTCCTTTGTGGCTGACTGTCCAGCCCAAGTGTTTCTAACTGTGCAGACTGAGCATGCCAGCTGCGATTAAACCTAGATTAATCTCCGATCAAACGAGCAACCTACCATACGAAGAGGAGCAGACAAAAAATCTGAATTATTGTTTTGAGGAGAGCCTGGGGAATATTCTGAGATCCACATATCTACAGTATACAGATCGATTACATGCCATTGTTTGGATAAAGCATCAGCAAAGCTCACCCAAAAAGAATTTAACACAAACTGACATGGAAAGCATGAATTCTTTTTGACCGTTTTTTAGTACAGTTCTTATAAACTCACTAAAAAAAGCCTGCTTTATGTGATGCTGGGGTCTTTCCTTTCTTTAACTAATACATAGTACTATTTTCGCACACATACAGTAAGTTTCAAAGGCACAAATCTGACACTAAAGGGAGTCCTCACCCTTGGGAGAAACTGATCCTGAACTGTTTAAAATTCACAATTCGTGATACCAGTTATTCTTTCCATATGTGTTTACGTCACCATAAAAGCATTTTTACATTGACTCTTTTGAGGTTTGTTTGACATGACTCCCAAGAATGAGCAGCTCTCACTCTATCTAACATTTTTGACCTTTCAGTTTATAAATTAGAGCAGGCAGGACCTTTTAAAAGGGGACTTTAAAGACACAAAGGTTACATTGAGGAGTATCGTCCAAGATGTGTCAACAGGTGCTGTTTTTTTAATATTCAGTACAAGTTGATAAAAACGTTTTTCAATCTCCAAAATCTGTTGATATATATTCCATCAGACCAACACCAGAAAAGTGTGAATCCATGTATAGTGAGCTCTTTGAACCTGGCATTCTAACTCATATCTATTAAGCAATCTTACAACATGATTCAAGGACTATACTGACTTGAGGTATTTCTTTATGAAGCAAATTCATATTCTGTTATTGTGCTGATTCACTCAGTATTTATGCTGCCTATTCGTGTATTTATATAAGTTGTCAGTTTCACTGTCCTGCAGTTTTGATGTTGATTAATGAGAGATAGAAGCAGAGATATGTAGGCTATGATATTCAGGTAGACAAGTGTAACCTGTGTAAATCTGTTTCACTTTAAACTAACTACACATTCATGTTTTAGTGAAGCATTTAACTTTGACAAACTAAGATATAACACACCCAGTATCACGTTATTGTATAAAAGAGGTCTTTCAACGCACTAAATAGCCGATCAGATCTGACAGATCCACGGCTTATTCAATATGTTGAATCATCCAAAAAAGTATTTCTCAAGAGCTTCCCAGTTAAGTGTATCTCTTTCAAAGCATGCATTGTTTTTAATGCATCCAAATACACAAGAATTTCTGCATGCACACAGATATTAGCAGCAGATCGTGGCTTATGTCCCATAAAATCTTCACAGACAAAGCCACCGCTGCTCTGCTGGTCCGCAGACAGGGCCTCTGAAGGAGTCTTTTGTCCTGTATGCACAGACAAGTTCATAGGAAATGGTGGGAGGGCAAACAGACAGACAGTGGCCGTCCTGTGCCATTAAACACACACACATTGTGGCATTCTCAGGGTTGTATTGTATGTCACAACACTTTCCAAATAAGCACCCATATTTCACTCTGTGACAGAATGCTTAACCAAGCAGCCAACTGCAACCGACTCAGTTTCAGGGGCTACGGGGAATCTGGGAAATGGAAATGACATTGCAAGATGTTTTCTTTAAGTAAGGAAACAAAATACCTCTTTTTAAAAATGTATAGCCAACTGTCCATGCTGTAAGGATGTCTATGTAAAAAAATGACAACAGAGATGACTCTTGAGGGATTAACAAGATGAAGAAAAATGATTATATTTTAGATTGTTGTTATCACTGGTGTATTATTTTTCAAATGTTTGATAAATCAGTTTTCTCTTTATCGGTTCACCCTGTTGGTAAGTAAACTTTCCTGTCATGTCTTTCGAAACTGTAGCGTCCTAGGAATGTTAATCTACCCCTTTCCTTGAGAATGGACTGTCCAGGCACCTATCCTCTTCAGGGCAAACTGGCAGATACAACAGTTGAAGTGTGGAGGGATAGGGTGCACTGATAGTCTTCCCTCTTTTATCCCGTCTCCCAGCCTGACCTTCCTATCTTTTCCCCTCACACTCTCACTCTCTCTCTCTCTTTTTTTTGCCCCACACTGAGCCCTGTTGTCTCTTCAGCCCTTCCTCAACCCCTTCCTTCCACTTTCCTGGAGATTGTGTTACTTTTAACTTCAATGCTTTGAAAGCACAAATATGCAGGAATGCATCAGCTTCAGTCACATTGAGACATTGTTAGCAGACCTTGACATTATTACTCCGCTTTGATTGATTATGTGCTTCATTTAGAGTGAAGGATGTCTCCAACCAGTTCTCTGTGTGCGTTTATAGGCACAGACTGCACTGCACCTCCAGCTTGCTTCAGAGGAACTTATAAATCTGCTCATTGGAAGGATGTATTCCCATGAAAACACTTGGAAAAAATCTTCTTTCAGATGTTGTTGGTAGAAAGCAATTGGCTTTGTTGTAAGTGTCATAATAAATTTCAATCCAGTCTGAGGTCTGGACGTAGCTCCCGGCCATTTTGAGTGTGGATATGTGAGGTTAGGTTTGTGAAAGAGATAGAAAGGAAGGGCAGGAAGCGAGTTTCAGGACTGGGAGATTTAACATCCCCAAATCCACAGCTCATCCAATAAATAGAAGAGATAGAAAACCTTCACAGACCTTTGTCTGGAAGGTAAGATGGATCGATGGGGAACAGGTGGATGGGAAAGTTTCACAGTCAAATTCCATCAAATAGAACTGGGTTTCTATTTTTTGCCTTTAAATGATGAAAGAAATTGGTATTTTCACATTTACAGCTTGTTTTAGAACTTTCCTTCAAAATTCAAGTTGAGTTGGGGTTACCTGTGAGTTGCTTGATTGTTGACTCATGGTTCTCTCTGTGTGTATTTATAATCTACTAAAACACAGATTCAACAGTATGACTGTGGATTTCTTGTCTCTTTGGAAAATGCACATGAAGCAGAAATAGTCTAAAAATGATCATGTGTAGATGTGACCTGAAAAGGAAACAGCAGCATCCGTGCAATAAAGTCAGCAACACAGCAACAAACTGCAGCAATCACACACTCACCGTGCAGTTGACCTTCTTACATGGAGTCATGCACCTGGCTTCTGCAGTACCAAGCTCACTACATTATGCAGTGAGCAATATGCGCGCACACACACATACATACACAAAGATGGACAGACACTTCAAAGAGGCAATTTTGCAGCCTATTGCACATTAGTTGACTCCTCATGTGTGATATGACATCTCTTTGTCAGGCCACACCATCTGTGGTGTTACTAAGTGACAGAGCATTAATGCATCAGGGAAGATGGTTTGTTTTGAGGAAAATAACATCTGCTATTTATATTTAGATGGATGACTAATGCATTTTCTTATGACACACAGCACACAAACTGTGATTTTATCCTTGATTATACAGAAAAAGTGCTAGTTTCAGTGAGGGACTATTTTAGACTGCACTGTCGGTTTTCTGCTGCAGACTCCAGAATAACTAACCAACAAGCAAGACTGGAAGCAGAGGTTATCTGAGCCCAGGTGTTCGCACCAGGCCTTGATGAACTCTGTTTGCATTAAGCTGCAAAACGAAATCTACGCACTGAAAGTAGCAGGGGTCCTCACAAAAAATCATGAAAATATGTTTGGAATCTCAGTTTCTGAATGTTTTGTCAAAGAATGGAAAATTCTCTTATGAAGTTAAACCAAAGATTCTTTTTACTTAGACAAACATGCATTATTCTTTTCTTTTTTTAAAGTACTGTAATCATATAGCACCTTTGAGGTTTTGTGTCTCAACACACTGTCACAACAGTAATGGAGGAGCTGGCCTGCTGCCATCAGAAACAACTTGAGTTCAGTGTTTTGGCAGTGGGGACTTTGGCATGCTGAGTGGCTGATCTGTCAGCCCTACATGTACCGCTTGCTTTGTTACCTGTACATGTACTACTGCTCCCTAACTTTGCACATGTAAGAATAACTGAATACTTCCAGTCTGAACATAAAAATGATTGCAGCCAGAGGCAGATGACATGTACTGTTGGGGCAAAAGAAAGAGCAGACAAAAGGGCAGAGAAAAATCTTTGGATAAAACCTGCTATTCTGGCTGCCCTCACCCTCAGGGAGGTAGGCAGCTCAGTGAGCCCCCCTGCCTCAACGATTGCTCTTTAATCCATCTCAGCAGCTGTCCCTGTGGCATGGTTAGCCCCAAGGGTTAACAGCAAACGTTATGCAGAGGCTGCTCTGTGTACACAAAAGGTAATTACAGTATGGGAGTGCCTTGACGAATGGACGAATAGAGTAGGTTTACAACAACATGTAAGGTTTTTTTTCGTCAATTTGGAAAATCAAAAATTGTTTGGGAAGAATCCAAATAGTCTCACCTTAAGATATTCTGTAGAGACTTCCAAAATTATTTAATCTCAACAGAAGATAGAAATAGCAAAGCACTTCCAATCCCTTCAAGTCCTCTCACCTGCGGGACACGTCAACACTCGTCCAACACCAGTAATTCTTCTGCCACATGCACTCCAGTCTTTGTCTGGTTTCACTTGAGTGCATCGCTTTCATTTTAAGTTAAAGAACAACAGGATGCTTCTGGTTTTGTTTTGTTTTTCCTCTTCCCTGACATTTGCTAGGGAAATTCTTGAAAAAAGCTGGTCCAAATATATGCTCACTAGATTAGAGGCAATAAACTCTACTGGTGATAATGTCAGGGACTAATTCAAAAACATTCATTTTTAGGAGGTAATGGACAAATTATTACAAGCATCAAGAAGTCAATATGATTTACTAATAATTCTGTTTCTCACTTGACTGCCAAATGAATGCCATTAGTCAGGGATTCTGAGTCATCACTTTGAACAGAGGATGAAATCAAATGATTCTGCCTCCTACACAAAAAGTAATGGCCCACTCGAGCTTTTCAATTAAGACTTAGCCTTGAAATCCAGTATGTTAGGAGGCGTGGTGAGACTTGTTTATTTCCACACCGGGGCAGAACAAAGGCAACACACAGCACACATTATGAGCGTTCAGGCACATATCTGTCTGTCTGTGCTGGCTACACATCAGGAAGGTGCATGATTTCGTTTTTTGTGTGTTCATTTGTGCATTTGTGGCAACAAAATGAAAGGGGGAAACAAATCAAGCCAAAATAAAATAGTTATCAAGATAACTTTATACTTCTGTTTTCTAAGTCTAGGTATTGTATTATGAATTGATTTATTTTCAATGGGATCAAGAATTGACCAGTTTAACAGTGGAGGTGGAAAGTAGTATTTTTCTTTTAGGTTAGATATAAACTGAAATGTTAGAGTAATCAGAAGAGGGATATATAACAAATGTGGACAAAACTTAGTCACAGTTTGCATGGAGGAAAACCATGCTTTGACTTCAACAGATAATAATCCTAAACAGTAATGAGGTTGGCATCATTACCCTGAACCTTAATACTGCCCTGTATAACAGCTAAAATGAAACATTACCACCTGAAAGTTTCTGTGGCTTCACTGTGACAGGGTTTTTGAAAAGTTTCTTGTAAGACACATTTCCCTTTTAAAGACACACAACAACAAAATGCCGGAATAAAGGTTCAATATTTCTTATCATTATTTTCACTGAATTATCGGAAAATTCTTGTTGTCTATGAACATTATTTTTGTATGTTGCTCTTCTCACATCACCGGATCATTTTGAATGAAAGCCACTGACTCTTGGATGGTTTAGCCTATAGTCAGACATTGAACAAAGCCAATGAGCCGCTTGCACTGAACGGGCTCCCGACCTTCTCACTCAATTGAATGTAGGTACATTATTAGGTTATCAGTCCAGTCATATGGTACAGTGGGCTGATATCATTTATCCACATCGCTGATCAGCAGCTTTGAAACAGGAAAACTCTCCATCTTGCACAACAAGGATCCAGTCCACATGCAGACCTAATCCTGCGCATTACTAAGCATTTTCAGAAAAGAGGACATAAATAATATTTAAACTGCACTATATCAAAATAACCATTCAATTGGGTGCTTCTCTTTGCCAGTGGACCTGCAACATATATACTAATGAATGCAAAAGCTGAACGTTTTCTCTGATCTCTCAAGTTTGTTTCTAACGTGTTTGCTATGCATGAATCTATGCGCACAGTACGTTCCAATTCTTTTCTGGCCGCCTGCTGGCAATGGGCTGCATTCCATCTCAAAGTGCATAGGCGGCAGCTATTTGCAGGCTTTATCTATTTTCAGGTCATATTTCAGGAACATACAAGAGGTTTTGTTACTCTGTTTAAATTCCTTTTACTATCATAAATTTAAAACATTATCAATATTTGATTATAGGCTACTGGTCTTTATAGACCACATCTCATTAAATCCTGCTGGAGTCTAATTTATTTAATCAAATTGGACTTATATTGCATTGCATTGACACCTTAGTGGTGCATCATTTAATCACTTTTGCACAAGCAAATACTGAAAATGTTTTATGTCCAGTTTTAAAACTACATGCTGCATTGTCTGCTGTAAACTGTTTTTTGATATTCCAAATTCACTAAAACGTTTTCTCTTTTTTTATCCACATTATCTCTAAAGGATATTCTGTGATGTTGATTTACACTTCCATTAAAAGTGGCTAAGATCTGATCATTTAGCCATCAAGTGACACAGATCGAATACACGAACACATAATTTGCCTACTTTCTCTACACAAAAACCACTGAGCAATTTTACAGCTTCTGCATGTGACAGTTAACACCATGAGAAGCCAATAGAAACAGGAGAAAAAAAAAAAAAAACTCCCCCCCAAAAAAAGCCTGAAGCACCGGAGATGTCAATGTAAAAAGCAGCATAGTGTAAGATGTATGGCTGATTATGAAAGTTAAACTTGTATAAAGGATGCTATTATGGGAGAGCTGTGACATCTGGTTAGTCTGCATCCTGGATGGCTCCCTGGTGAGGATTTTTGGGGCATGTCCAACACAGACTATAGAGAAGACCCCCTCCCCCACCCCCCCACCCCCTCCCCTCAAACTGGGAGAAATGGTCAAATGAGATGGAAGGATGAAATAGCCATACGAGCAGGAAGCATTAGACGTGGCTGCAGAAAGGGAAAGTCTGCCGCCTCATTATCCAGACCCGAATTCGCAGAAGAAAATGGATGAGTCGATAGATTTTAGCTGTGAACTGACACACACTGCAATGGTGCTAGAGTAAACCATTCAATTATCAAGAAGTTGTAATGTTTTTTATCCTAAATATCATCAAGCGTATGGATATTAGGCATAGTTTGCCGTCAGAGTCAGACTCTTTCCGACTAGGATTAATCAGCACCCCGCCAGCGCAGCCGTACTGATCTCTCCTGTTGCTGTAAAATCCTAGAAAATCATACGAAAAGTAGTTCCCTACCTTTTAGAATGATTTGATATGAATGGGTAATAGGGATATGTTATTAATATACAATCTATAATTTTACTACAGTAGATGCTGTGTTCTTGAATTAACTATAGTGAAGCCATTACTGTGGAATAAATTGATGTTTATTTAGTTCCATTTCCATTAGAAACTATTACTCATACCAGTATGTATGCACGAGCTTTAAACACTTGCTCTTTGAGGTTCTTTAACACTTTTCACTTTGAGATGTTGATTTTGAGGCGTATCTCACCCCTGCCATACCCCGTACTGAGCTATCCTGCTAAGATATGGCCCTGAGGCCGTGATATGAATATAAATGTAAAATTCATGTAAGGCTGGCATAGTGGCAGTTCTTAGATGTATGAAGATTTACTCATTCAGTATGTAGAGTTGTAGGTAGACCTCAAGCTGTTTGTTTGCTCAATTTCTCCCTCTTCACACCCTTTGAAAGATATTTTCTTCCACTTAAATCTATAGATGATAATATTTGACCAAGGCAAATTTAATCCTCATAGTGAATATGAGTACAGTGTGAGTCCTGTGAAGTTAGTCTAAATGATGTTTGCAATCAATGAGGGACTGTGCTTCGGGAAAATGTGTTACAGCTTCTAAACTTGACTGAAATGTTTGTAAAAACTGCATTTTTCTTTTTGATGTACGTGTTCTCTGAAAATGACACGCCGTACTTTATGTCCAGTCTTTGCTAAAAATGTGCTGAATCTAACTTGAATAAGGTAAATCAAGAAGCTTACTGCATTTCCTGCTTCACTCACCCCTCTCACCTCACATGCTCAGTTCGTCTTGATGGTATCTTTTTGCCAAAATCTCAAGAATGTTTTGTAAAAGGCTACAATCAGGTCACATATTATTGTGGCACATCTCAGTAACATTACAAATCACTGAGGATGATACACAGCATTTTAAGTCTTTAACTCTGAAATGCTAGTCTGTACATTTAAACCAAAACCAATTTTATTTAATTCTGCTAATGCTGTTCTATAGATCCAATCTTTTAATAAATAACAAGTTGTGTAATGACATGGGCTCTTTGCTGTTAGCTGGAAGTTGAACGTTGAAAAAGAAAAAAGCTGACAGACTGAAGGTCACTTTTCTCTGAAAATCAGTACGGATAAGAATCTAACATTGTTACAAGCTGTTACAACATTACAAGCTTCATAGCAACATAATAAAAATCTGTTTCATTATACAAGTTCTAAATAATCTGCCATTCAAATTTAAATATATATTATTACCGCAATATAATCAGACAATGATCAGATTCAGTCAACATTTAGAGTGTAATTATATGAAACTGGACTATCACCATGCAGTATAAAATTTCTATCTGAAACTCCCACCCAGTTATCAGGTTGTGAGAGGAAATATTATCGGGCATAGAGTCCCAGAGAGTCTCCAGGCTGTAAATATTACACTTGTAAATGAAATAAGAATCTGTAATCTTCAAAGCGAGGAGCCAGTGTGTCAGAATGGATATTTCAGAGTGTCTTGCTGACTTTTATTGGTTAGCAGCTGACATTAATAGCAAGCTGGGCACCCAGGTGTGGAATATGGGTCTAAGTAACTAAATTGTGATGAATGGCTCACAGGTTTTCTTTGCAATGTTTCTTTTTTTTTTATCATCTGCACCATTTGTGCTCTCACTTCTTTTTTTTCTGTACCAAAAAACAGACTACAGGTCGATAGAAGTATGCAAGTTCCTGAACTAATCTTAACCTTTGCTTAGAAAAGTAGCAAAAAATGTCCCTCCATTTCTGGGTTGTTCAGATGCATCAGCTATACTGATAAAATTATAATCCATCAAAAAAGCAAAAGAAAAGAAAAGGGCACGTAAATGTCTTCATACTCCATCAAGCAGGTGAGAAACATGATGTGTTCCATGTTGATAGGAGGGCATGATTCTCATTCTTCTCAGCATGAAGAAACTTAACAGTTAAGCTATTTTTCCGCTATTTTGACCTCCTCAAAGCATCATCTCAAGTCCTTTGATCCATTTTAAAGGGATTTTCAAAAAGTTAGAAATCATTAAATGTAGCAAACGTAGATGAAAGCTTGAAAGAAAAGTGGAAAATTAAATTAAATAACACAGCTTAACAATATCTACTGAGACATACTGAATCATCATATGTTGAACAGAATTAACACAAGAGGGCAGAATAGGGGTCTGAGGCCCTCTGGTAAGGGTGTCTTAGGGCTGGGATATACTTGCTGCTGGCGACGCGTCCGCATACGCATCATGGTCGCAGTGCGTCGCTAATGTCAGTTCAGCATGTCGGCCGCTCACGTATTTATCTGTGCACTTGTAATGGGGGTGGAAAGGACCCAATAGCCATACAAGGAGACTTAGGTAAGAAGAAGAACAGTATTTGTTTGATATGTGAGAAGGCTTGAGGAGATCTGTTGGTAGCAACTGGTTTGGCGCAGGAAGAGTTGAATCCCAGTCAACCGCTTGCCACGTAATAAAGTTACCACGGGACCAAATGGGCTGGCTGAGACTTGAGAATGGAATAAGAAATGAGGAATGACTCTCTGTGGTCGATTGTCCTTCCACAATATGGTTCAGGAGAATCCAGATAAAGATCCAAAACAAAGCTGAGGTGTAAGGCAATGGTTAGAAACAGGCATGTTGGGAATCAGTGTGAGATTGAATGCTGGAAAGTCAGGCCTGGAAGCAAATGAGGTAAACAGGACTGTCTATTTACTGGGTTGACAGAAGGTGGAGCACAGGGGATGACAGTAGTTGCACTGATGAGAAGGAGTGGCCAAGCAGGAGAACAGGAGCAGACCAAAGCTTAACAGCACTGTTTTTTGTAGGAAATCATACAAACCATTTGTGAGAGCAACCTGCAAGGTTACATAACAAAAAAATAAAATCTAAAATAAGTGTAATATTTTGTTTGATGAACATTCCAAAGCAGCTTTAATACACCATTTTACAGTGGTCTTGTGTTTATTTAACATATTGTATTAACTCCTTTCATTTTCATGCCCCTATGTGAGTCTTCTTAACTTAATAGCAAAAAGAAAGAGGCAAAACAAATTCCAGCATGCCTTTTTGGATCTGTGATAGATTACAAATGTTGGCTGAGTACAAAGCTGCTGGATAAAAATTGAGGAACAAATCAAGAATGACCAGACAGTAAATGCAGTGTTACTTCCCTAATGATTTAAAATCAATCACCAGATAGAAGATGATGATTATTTACTGCAGAACTGGCAGGGAGATAGTGAATCGTTTCATAATGATTAGCCCATTGTAGTTAAGAAATGGATCATACCCCAACTTCCTTTATGAGTATTTTCTGATTAACTCTGATACCAAACACTATGAGGCACGTAACATTACCAGCCTTATTATAGATTATACCAACATTGTTTTGTCCTTATTATGACCACTATGAATAAGGCAAGAAAAGTATTTAAGGGTTCCACAAGCACTCAGCATTGTTCTGAGCATTGTCTACATGTTTTGTGTTGTATTTAAAGATGTAATGTAGACAACTCTGATTGCATAAGTTCACCCTTCATTACTTAACTATATTCAATTACAATAATTTAATCAACAATTAATTCCTCCTGTTTTTCAGATCAAATATATGTTCACTTTCAGGTCTTTATTTTTTTAACTTTTTTTTATTCACTTTATGTATTTTTTTTCATTTGTTCACAATTTTACATTGAGCACCTGAAAACATTTCCAGTTTAAGATTAGGAGTCAATGGACAATAATACTACATTAGGCAGTGATTTTGAACAGTGGAAAAATAATAAAGTTGATATGATTACATTTGTTTAAAACTTTTCTCCACTTCAAATACATGATTTGGCATTTTCTGGCAAACCAAACTGCATTGCTACTCTTTTGTGTTTCTCCTCAGTTAGGAGTGAAGAACGTAGAAAAGTTAAACTTAGCAGTTTGTTTGTAGTTTCCTTCGTGCCCACTGACCAGACAGTATATGCCAAAGGCTGTTTCAAAGTAAAAATAAATATATTCTTTGTTCAACTGGTGCTGGAGCTGGAACAATCAGATTGTTGAGGTACTACTGGCTTGAACAGGTCCTTACTCTCCACAGAGTCAGTCCCACGCCGGGGGGAGGACAAAGGCGGATTAGCCGGCATACCATCCCACCCGTCTGGCTTCTACATCAGGACCAGACCCTGAGGTCCACAGATCCTACCAATTAACTTGTCACTCACTCTGTTCTTTTTTCCTTCACCGAGACTTCATGGCTTCATTGGTGAAATAGCTCAAGCCCCCAGTGCCCTCCGACACCCCATTACAGGCACTCCAGTGTGTCCCTTTGCCGAGAATTCAGAGAATTAGGAAATACTTTTGAGAAAAGAAGCAGAAAAAAAACTTCGTCTGCACCAGCTCTTTTTTGGGGGGAGCAAATAATTATTGAAGTCATCCCTGACCATTGTAGTTTGGAATTTATCTATTCAAAGATTGTAGTTCACACTCTGACCAGAGCTGTGAGGGCACCCAGATATGTCAGAATGGGAAAAAAGGCTAAACAAATACAACCTCATTTTGGTTCACATGACTTGAAATAAAATGTTTTGTTGTACGATGTAATTTCTGTCAATGTAGGGTTAGAGTAATTAACACAGGGGGCAGGTTATAGAGAGTGCAGTTATGATTTAATGAAAAGTAAAAATGACTGTAAGGATTAAAAAAGAAAATTAACATCAACCTCCTGCACTGAAGTCCAGTATTTTGCCACACCATCCATCCACCCTGACCTCTGCTCCACAAAGATTTTGTTGCACCATAATAACATTGCTTGATTTTCTCTCTCATGTCCTCCAGTTTCTGCACCTATCTGATATAAACAGAATATTTAAAGACTGGTACTATCTCTCATTGACCCCTGGGTCAATGAATAAGACCCAGCAAGCTTGCACAAACACAACAGCTGTAATGTTTGTCCAATATTCACACAAAAAAGTTTTGTATTTCAATTTCAAACATTCAGGTGATGTTATGCAAACCTGCACCCATGTATTAAGTCAAACAATGTGTCTAACCACATTTTTGATTGAACATTCAAACCTAACCATGTATTTTCCATGCCTAGCCTTGACTTTACTTTGACATTTAACATTTGACTTTAACATTTCTCATGTCCTTAGGAAAATTTGGTTTGGGGTGCCTCAAGCATTTTGAAATTTGTAAGTTTTGTGTAATGTCACATTTGTGACTTTTTCATTCAACAATAAACATAAGCTTGATAAAATTTTCAAAATGAAGGCATGTGACATTTATGGATTAGTGAAATACAGCTTCACAACCTCATCATTTCAGAATTTTTGAGTATATGTAAGGACAGGAATCAATCCCACAGCCTCCCAGGTGAAAGCCATGTACACTGACTCATCAGCCAAATGGATTCCCTCTGGCCAAGCAGCCAGGGTACATGATCAACTGGAGGCACAGTGACAGGACCAGCATATGCAAGATAGGTTCTATTCAAGCACAACAGAAGTATGTACAATACCGAAATGTATAACTCTGAAAATAGTTTTGTATCCAGAAACACTGTAATTTTTAAGTTTTTATTGTGACACTGTTACATTCCAAGCTGTTAACCAACATTGATTTTACATATTCTGATGTAACAAATTGTATTCATATGTTGAGGCACTTTTCAACAACAAATTCACAAAGTGTTTGACAATAACAACAAAATAGTATGATAGATAAAACCACTTAAAAACAATTTTAGGAGCAGAGTTGATTAAATAGAACACACATAAGACAAGTAATATTAATAAAGATAAGGAGAAAGTCTGTTTAATTTATAGGTTATAAAAGTGTCCACAGAACACAAATCTTAGACTCTACTGTATGGGTGAAAGTTCCCGAGTTTCAGAGCAACAACCTGAAACGGTCACCATTTTTTGAAGTCTTGATTGAGGTACATAACAGCAAACCGTCATCAGAAGATCTCAGAGCCCTGATGCTGGGGTAAGGCTGCATCCCAACTGTGAGGTAAACACAGGACAGGCCATGGGAGGTTCTGTCTGCAAGAACTATACATCTTAAATCCAATTCTAGATTTAACAGGGAGCCAATGAGGGGCACGAAACTGGAGTGATGTGAGGCCTTCTGCTCTGCATTCTGAAACACCTGCAAGCTCAGACTGGTAAAAGAGAATTACGCTAATATAGGCATGAGGAAATGAAGGCGTGAATGATCATTTCTATCTCCAATGAGGTAACAGCTGGTCTTACCTTGGCTGATAAAAACAGGAGCGAACCAAATTACTTCTATGTTTGTCATGGCATTGACCTCCTAGTACACTATTGTGATTACCTTTCCCGTATTTAATTTATTAATAGGATTTCTTTTTAAAGTGTGGAGGATAAAACCTTTCAAGGGCATGAACAATGTCTAGTAGAAAATATAATTAATTCAGAATTAATTAATTCTGTAATTAATCATCTCTCATCAAGACCTCCTACAGCAGCTTTATCTTAGTAGATATGATATTTTTGATAAACAGATATAAATCATCTGCCAGAGGCAAGCTTTTCCTAACATTCATTTTGTTTATTCACAGCCAAACTAAACTGTGCCTCCCACAGCTACAGCATCAGCTTTGATAAATCTCATTAGCCTATAAATTGAACGCTCATTTGCATCTGCTTTTGTCTCGTGTATACCAGACTGGTGCTTTAGAGCAGAAATAGGTTTGCATAGCAATGACCCGATTGCTGACCACATACAACAGCAACCTAAAGCCGGATCCAGTTTGTAATCATGGTTTTCAGACAGAAAATACAATAGGCAAATTGATTTATTTATTTTTTTGCTTTTATAAACATATTGTGAGAAAAGAAAGAGAAAGAACTGTAAATCATTATATATTATGCACTCACTGTGTCTTTTGGGAAGTTCGCTTCCCAGGCTCTCTATGAGTTACTGCTTATTTATTGTCTTTTTTTTCTACTACTAGCTGATCAAGTCAGTCACTTCCCTGTTATTCAACCACTTCAGGGTTTGGCAGCACATGTTAAAAAAGTGATATTTACTGATGCAGTGCATGAGCTTTGACAGATGTAACCCTAGCATGCAAACAGGGAGTATGAACTCCATCAGTGTGAGACTACATCTTACAGAAAAAAAGCGACCTAGAGTGAGACGTCTTAAAGAGGTCAGACATGTCATTTTCATCAGAACTAAGAGTATTAACACCCTCGGTGGGATTGATTCTATTAATGATCAGGGTTCGCCCTTGCCACACATCAGGATATGGTAGCATCTTCGGTGGGGGAGGGAGGACGGATTTAAGTATATTTTCACTCTGCTTTTGCCATCATCCTTGTGCTATATTCAGTAGGAAGATGTAACTGTTCGGTTTATTTGAGTCCCCCAAAAAATTTACTACTTAATTCTCTTTTAAAACAAAAAATGCGCATCAGATTGCAAAAGATAAATCCATTGCATCAGTATGTTTCTTGAATACAGTGTACTGCATAATAGAATACAAAAAGAAGGTTTATCATCTATTTCAAGACAAGTGAAGGCATAGCTTTTGATTTTTCAAGTAAAACTATTGACATTGTTTAGTTGTCAGAGGAGCTTATTTCAGGAAAATAATTTGAAAATGTTCTAATGTGAACAGTTTTAGATTTATCATGGAAATCACCTCTTTTAAAGGTGCACTGCTGAAACTTGCTTGTGTGTGATGCAGCGCTGTAAACCAATTACAGCTTGAAGATTGGAAACTTATGTAGCATTGCTCAAAAGTTCAAGTTAGTAATCCTCTGGTCTTTATTTTCGTGCATTTTATTTCAAATCTCCCTTTACTTTTCTAAGTAAAGGGAGTTTGTACTGTATGTAAACACTTCAAGCCTCATTGCTGATACTCACATTAACAGAAGGAATGTTTCTTGATCATTCACCAATTGCCCCTTTGATTCATATATTTGTTTTTGGAGAATGTTGAATCATCCAGTGTTTTAAATTTTCTGGAAAGATCTATTTCAGAGTATCTCTTGGTGTTGTTTTGTTACATCTTCTGTTACCCTTCTTTTCACAGTGGAGTCCATAAGGACACTCGGAAAGAAAAACAGATGGTCTCTTTGGTCTCCAGTCCACTTCAACTTCCTCATCCTTGCGCTGACAGACAAGGCCACAGTTAATCCTCAACCCTTTTTTTCCTAGCTTCACTATGTTAAGTTCCCACAAGAAGTGCCTGCAGGAAGAGTATTTCCACCGTTTTCCAGTCCAGTCTTGGCAGTCATGCGTGGTAGCTTGACCAAACCCTGCCGATCGAAGCTCTAATATAATTTCATATTGATTTGTTGTTGACCTCCCATGAAGCAGTCATCATTCTGTAATGTGCTCCACACGTCTTCTTAATGAAATCAATAGCCCCCCTGCCAAACAGAAGTCCAATAGGGCTCTCAGGAAACTCAGCGCTATTACAGACTGAGAATTGGGAAAATTTGTAGGTTAAAGATGGGATTTTCAATTTCTTGGCTTATAATGAACAACAGCTACGGCGCTGTGCCAGTAGTTTTGAGCCACTCCTTATTATTCATATAGCTGGAAAAACAGGAAATGGGCTCATGAATACAATGAAATGTACATATTAAAACAAATCAGATGAGGAAAACATGTGTTAGGGTAATTCTAATAAGTTTAAAAATCTATATGTGGTATTCACACCTTTATTCTTCAAAATAACGTGAAATCTCTTAAATAAGTCTTACGCCCAATTTTCTAAGTCACCCTAAGGAGTAGTTATCCTGTTCTGGTGGGTTTTGTTTGTGTATTTGTTTGTTTTGGGTCCTGTTCCATTTTCAGGTAGACTTTTACTATGTTGACGGTGCTTTGAGCGTTACTGTCATGCAGGAGGAAAAGCTGGCTGTTTCCAATCCCATCATTTCCAGTTGCTGATGCACACTGTAGGAGAATCTGATGGTACTTTTCAAAATTCATAATTCCATGAATTTTGAAAATATCTCAGTACCATAGGCTAAACTGCATCCCAATAACACAACAGAGAGTCCAACCATCTTTTTGAAATGACCATGGAGACTCACTGCTGAATCCCCATTCTCTCTTTCTCCCAATAATCTGTTACCACTAATATTTCAGTCTAGTGCCTGTAAATGATTCCTGCCTCAGCCTTTTCTTCCTGTTTCATTTCTTGAAGAATAATGTCTTGAAAGCCACCTTTCTCATGCCAACCATTTCTGTAGATTTTCTGTAGATGCAAGTAAAGAAATGAAAACTAAACGTGTGTTTGCCTGAAGATATTTAAACTTAGTTTCCTGTTGACACAGGGTATGCCATGCTTTTATTTTTGTCTTTTCTTTGTTAAAATATTTTTTAGCTAATAGTTAAGTTGAATCTAAAAATAATAATAAAAAAATCTTGAAAAATAAACAGTGAAAGAAATTAACTAAGCAGCTGATGTTCAGAGAAAAAAAAGAAAACCTTTAGGAGGCCTGTAAGACCAATACTAAACCCTTAATAAGATCACACAAAAGTTTCTCTCTAGAAGCAAATATAAGGGGTGACAAACCTTTTTACTACGAGAGAATTTATTGGTAGCATCAGCCCAATGACTTTTGTATAGTTTATCTCTTTGTCACTGATAGTGACTTACCAGCATGAGCAGATGCTATAAAATGTGAAAATAATAATCTTGAATAACCTTTACATCTTCATAATCCTGATATGCTGTCATACACCATATCCAGCATTTTGCAATGATCGAGTTAACAAATGCTGCGTCTCCCACACTTGCACTATTTGATTTTGACAGCTCGTACACAGATCATGATTTATGCCCCGAAACTGCTGCTGAGGAATTGTAAACATTGGAAGTTCAGATTGTGACTTGAGGACCATTTATCACAGATGCTGTCACAGTTTGTTGTGTCTGTTCAATCCTAATATGACAGGGAACTTTCACAAGGAAGAATAAAGAGGATATAACAATGAAAAACTGTGCTAACTGTAAATCTGTTAGCTCAACGTGCATTGCATTCTAGTTATGAAGGTAAATAACTAATCCCTTATAGTTAAGAAAAATTATGCACATCGGTTTGAGTGGCAGAGATGTGACTTAAATCATTTGCGTGTAAATCAAACCAATTCACAAGACATTGACATGCTTACGATCTACTATAAATGACATTATTTTGCCTACCCTGTTGAATTATAAGCTAAAATACCACCACCGTATGTCAGATCATTTTTTCTTTATGCATATTCTCTTCCGTGGACTGTGTGGGATGTCCTTTAACACGCTTAACGCCCACCATCTATTTTGGATCAAACTGTTGTTTAGCAGTGACATTGCTGCTGCGCAAACTGTCAAGGTGACTTTTGCACATCCGACCCGATCTGCCAATGACACTAGCTGAGCCAATGTTGACTGTGGGGCTTTTCCACAGTTTAATTTTCAAGAGCTGCTTTGGACCTCCACCAACTTAACAAAGCATCCCGCGCTGCCCTCACACCTGAAGTGTGCGTACTGTAACAGTGTCAGAGATGGAAAGGTCCTGTTCTCACCTGATATGTTTCACTTTAAAATATTCAGTTTAAGGCATATATAATCATCTCCAGTAGTAATGAAAAGGAAATGTTAAAAGAGATGACTCGTTCTGAAGTAAGCATTTTTTCTTTTTTTTTATAGCAACAGTCTGTTGAACGCTCCCTCTGTCTCCACACAAAACTTCTATTGAGCACTTAAAGCACACAAACATGCGTGTTTAAAGACTAAGTTAAAGTCAAATATGTAAACACTGAGGACAATGGAAAAAAATAAAAACAATAGGAAAGAATTTAGTTACTTTTTAAACCTTTCCTGTCCAGGCTCAGGACAGCAGAACCATGATCAGGCTGCTGTATTGTGTCGGACAAATTCACTTCACCAAGAAGAGCCTTTTGGATTTGGGGCTCCTCTTGAATCTTAGATGTTTTTCTTTATTATCATTTTATTTGAATTTTGTATTTACTCATTGTTTTAAAAAATATATATTTTTTGCGTATATCCACTAACAAAAACTATGGACGCACATCAAAAAACATATTACACCGCAACAACTAAGTGCTAATATGAAAGCTCAGTCAAAATATCACTGTATCAATCACCCCTACAGACGTGTGAGCTATGCGCTACCAACGCAAACCAAAGACAAACTTCTCATTGCTGTTTCTTGTAAATCACTCTGGATAAGATTATCAGGTAAAAACCTTGGATTTGACTGGGAACATGTTTGGTATTCATGCGCTGTTGTGTGTCAGCACCTGCGAAATAAGAATCATGGTAGAAGCCACCACAGAGGCGCTTGACACATTAAATAGCTTTCAGATGTACAACAGCAGAGAGCCAGCATGTCTGACAGGGTCTGATAACATTATATATGTGTTCGTCACAGTCAGGGCTGCTTGAAACATGAACGTATGTATTACTTGGCTTCACAAATATCTGTGCATGCTGCAAAATGCTGTAGATTTGCACTGGTCCAAGACAAGGAGAGAGACAACGTGGAGGGGAAGAGAGAGCGTGTGTGTGAGTGTTTTTGGGGCGGGGAATATAAAGCACAGGAGTGAGCGCAAGAGCAGTCTTGTAGAATGAAAAGCACAAACTGCGTTGACAGAATATGCATAAGAAGACAGGATGGGGCAAATGTCTGCACCCCAGGAGTTCCCTCCAAAAATAGAGGTGGTGTCCTTCACAGCAGGTTCCTGCACAGATTTCTCAGACATGCAAATGCTGTGATTTGAAATGAAGGTGCAACACCTGAGTCTTAAAAGGGAGGCTATACAGTACATGTTAATCAAAAACACTTCTGCACAAAGCAATGAAATGGAAATCTACAACATGCATTGCTCTGTTAGTTTCTACTTTCCAGGGTGCAGATTTTTTTTCCTTCTTTTTTTTGGTAAAAGCAATTATAGTACCTCGCTAAAAATCTTATTTATTCTTTTAGCATCACAGAGGTAAGAAGAGTGAATGGACAAAGTTGGCTCAGCTTATCCCTCTGAGAATAAAGAGAAATAGACAAAAAAGGAGAAATGATAGAGCCAGTGAGGCAGCCATAAATATCCTTAATCATTTCAGGTAAGCAGGTCTCAAGATTTACCCATGTGAGGTGATTCCTTGATATTTCTCTGCAGATCACTTCTAATAATGTGAGGCATGTACAATTACAATTTAATCTATTTAAACTATCTGTCTGAACAAGACTGCTAGCATCTTTTCACTAAAAAGCTTGTTATATTTCTCGGATGTTAATCAAAATGTTGCATCTCAGTATGTAATTATAAACTGAGAGATGGCAACAGCTGTTTCCTTTACACCTCCATGTGACACGACAGAAATCCCAACCACTTAAATGGAAAATGTCTACGCACTATCATGCAATTATTTTGTAGCACAATGCGGAACATCCGAACTGAATCATTTTCAGAGGAAGCTAACAAGCTGAAATATTCACATGTCAAAGGGAACTAAAAGAATAGAAGTACTGTGTAAAATATTGTGCAGGACAGGTCGAAAGCTCCATGTCCTCCCTCTCATAAGAATTTGAACCCCAAAAAAGAAAAAAAAAGAAAAATTGTACATGAAATGACGATCATAGCCAGATGTAGAGTTTGAACATCATGATCAACATCCTAGAGCATCATAGAAGCTTGGCAACAATGGACAACATCATGGCATGTAAACATGTCTGTAGGGAACTGTGTCAGGTCAATCTGCAGCATTTTGCTCATGTGGACAAACATCGCTCTCACAAGCTCTGTCGTGGGATAGGGTTGCACCTCCTTACAGCGGGACTGCAAGTGCCAGCTGTTTTGCAGTGCAGTCCAGTAAAATCAATCATTTACATTTCTATTTGTCTGCGAGCTTCTGCTTTCTGTTTAAGAGCCTACATATGAGACTTTGCTGTGTTTTCATGAATGCAGATTAAACACTTTGGCATCTCTTTCATTCTTATACAAATCTTGTAATTCTTCTTGAAATTCTTCTTGAAATTAAACTTTTTTTCATACCTGTACTTTACAGGTATCAATGAACCTTTTGTGTAGACAATAATCTGATCAAAATTGGAAAATTCTTGTTTCCATGTTGTCCATTAGTTCCTGATTTCAGAGACCTTATTGTGGATTTCACCTTTCACTTGACCAGCAAGATATATATATTCAAAGGTCTGTTCATTAGAGTTGTAAAGAAAATAAGCAAAAAACTCTAACAAGAACACATAAAATGATCTTTGCCAGTAATAATGAGAACCCTTGACCATTATGGGTCAAACTGTTAGGCTATGTAACCTGACTAGTAAACTCCCTTCCTTTTAGTGTTTCTCATTATTTAAATATCTTCTACTTAGTGGTCCTTTGAAATGAGGGCATCCAGGAAACATGCAAATTAGGTGACATGCCATGATCCTTCCATCATGGTTTTCATTTTATCATGGAAATATTTTTGTCCTACATTTGTTCATTGTTCACACAGAAAAGTGCCACAAACATTGTTTCCTGCTCACTAATAATACGTAAAAGGGAATGTAAATAAATGTGAATCCAGTGGTTGTTAGAAAGAGAGAGAGAGAGAGAGAGAGAGAGAGAGAGAGTACGCTCCTTGCTGCTTACAAGTCAACGTGTCGGAGCCCATTTAAAAATAGGCTTGCATTCAAAATGGGCCAGATAGTAGATAAAGCAGCTTCTCCCTGCCTGAATAATGAGTTAGGACCCACTCACTCCATTAGTGGGAAAATACTCTCTCACAGACGCGCATACATACACATATATACAGCTGTGGCAATTAGATGTTGGTTATCATCAGATTATCATTTTTACATAATAAGTACAAACACATCATCAATATTTGCCTGGTCAAATGGATGTATGAAAATGAGATATGTTAATGAGTATTTGGGCACATGAGCGTGCATATCTAAACTGCCCCTTCATGTGAACATGGATTAAAAGCATGCTATAGTGTGTGTTCTTTGTGTTTGTGTTGTGCATATTCAGGGAGTAATGTCTATGTGGATGTTGAATAATTAATGTCAGCTTTTTATGAGAGGTTAAGATATTTTATCAATGTATTAATCCCATAGATGTCAACAGATGGGTCACAAAGTCTGACCATTCCTTGTTGCCCACAGTGTTGTAGTCCGAGACAAATTGGCAGGCATGCTGTTAGTTTTCTGCACCAAGATCCCAGACCTCACCTCAGTCCCACATAGAGGTTTACAGATTTAAATGAACTGTGTATTTGCTTGAGATATGAATATCTTTAACAAACTACCATGCGAGTAATTCTCTTTACTTCAAAGCCAACACCAGGCTTCCTCAGAAATTAATGGATGAATGACTACCTTCCAATCTATTCCCACTGTCAATACCTACCTCCCCACGCTGCAGTATTATGTTTGGGTAACAGCTGGGCCTCTGATATCTACGCATCTTATTTTAAAATTTACTCTATAAATATTCTCTACTTAGACACTGAAGAGGCAAACAACTAGTGAGGACGAGGCCAGAGCTGGAATATAAAAGGTATCAGACATAAATGACATGCCTGATGTAAGAAAATAGTTTGAAAATGCTAAAAGGCTGGAAAATGTTTTTCAACATTGTATAGTCAGACTGATAAAGAAATTTACATTAATTTATTCCCAAAATTTTAAGAGCAGGTGTAAAATCACATTTCTCTGTGATGTTAGAGTGAAATACAACTGTTGTGCAAAAGTTGACCCAACCCCACTGGAAGGTATAAATATTCTCACTATAATGCATCAGGAATAATGAGAATCTTTTTCAAAAGATTCAATCTTCAATAAGCTAAAATTTGGCCTCACTAGAGATCTGCCAGTACACTGGTTTAGAAAACACAATGTATTACTGGATTGAAGGGTCAACTTAACATCTCATAACTCTGTTAGTATGAACAATATATCCCCAACTATATGTAAGTCACAACAGAATACAGATTAATTTCATTAAGAGCCAGAAGCAGTGCTGAGGTTCAAAGGTTCTGCATCTCCACAGAGGAAATATTTCAGGATTAACAGTGGACGCTGTGCTCCACAGAGCCACAATCAGAGAGAGTTAAGGATCACTGTAAGCACCTGCCCTGTTTTCCACCAGGTAGTTCTACAATCTTTTACTTATGACATCTGGAATGAATTGGAAAATTGTAAAAAAAAAATGCTTCAGATTCCAGAGTCTCCCACATTGTACACATGCTGTGCTGATTTATCTTGGCTGAACCCTTGACAGGACAAACTAAACATTAGTATGCAAGTCGTGCAATGTAACCATGTTGATAAGTTTTGCATAGCTGAAGGTAACAAGAACTGTTTAAGGAGTTTGCTGTCATCACAAAGACCTATGCAACTGGGCTGATCTGAGATCTGTAAATCAGGCTGTTAAGGTAGCACACTGTCACTGTACATTTTCTTATGCTTTTGATTTATCATCTCGTTCACTCCGTGATTATGTTATCCGTTCATGTTTGACTAATTGGTTGATAATCTGTGATGTATTACTACTTCTACGTTTTTTTGTGTGTTTTATTTTTTCCATGGGAACATCTTTGACTTCAATCCAAATAGTCTCTTTTTGTGGTCCAAGTCTAACAATACCCTAAGAAAAAAAAAAAAGTTGTCATTATTTGAAAATAGTTGAACAGGCTAATGGGTGCCCATATCCTGTCCTGTACAGCATCAAAGCAAGCAGAATGGTGGCCTATCTGCTGTGTTGTGTCACACATCTTTAATTTGATGGTAACATAGCTTTTTGGATTTGAATGCCCCTTCAATGCAAGAGTATAACAGTTTAGTGCTTTACTTTAATAAACCAGTAAATTCTTCATGTTTGATGTTTCTTTGCGTTAAATGTAGTTTTGATGCTTCTGACCACTCATTTATTTAAAATAACTTATATGGTCATAGAAAAGCTGATTGACTAAAGGGTGGAACTGAATCTACAACAGAGTCTTTGTGGACACATCAAGCATGTCTTTGTATTGTGTGCACAGTCCATGACAGGAGGACTGAGCGATATGTTGTGAGATGCTCAAGGATGGCTTTCCATAGCTGATCCCAGACCAGCATCAAAGATATGCAGATGCATGCCTTGCTTCAGGCACTACACTTTCTGTTGCATGAGATCGGCAAACAACCAATATCCTGCCAATAGTCTTATATCACACAGGCCATGAGCCCATTGCTCCACGGGCATGTCTAATCTGGGTTGTGCTAAACACTGAAATCCATCTTTTATGTTTTCTTTTTTTTTCCTTTTCTGTGTTTGGTTGTGTTTAAGCCCTGCATATCTCTGGAAAACAGAGGTCCACTGAAAACCTGTTCTTTACGTGGTTTATTTGGAGTGCAGGGTTGATGTATCTGCTCTGCAGCTTAAACGGGGGGGTTAGGTTATTGATGGCATTCATTTGAAAGCACATACATGAACATATTCGTAATATTCAGTTTTCAAACAACTTTCAAGTTTTCAAGTTTCAGTCTTCAAGTTTAGCAACTTATCACAGCACGTTTTCATGTTTTGTCCACATGAGCAAGTCAATGATTAAGTCTCTCTGACATGTTCTCCAGAAATCAGAACATGTCAGACAACTGTAAATTAATATCTTCTCACTTTATTATTTTCTAATTTTTATTGAAAAAAGAAAAAAAAGACTAGCTTTATTTTAGAAATGGAGGTCCTTATTTTATCTGAGCTGAAAATATATTCAAGAATTAAGGCCTCTTTAGATTTTTTTTTACTGTCAAGGTGAGCCGCAGATGTCCTGATGTGGTCATATCTCGAGGATACCGCTCATCTCTACTCTGCCACATATTTTAGCTGCTGAAGATGGCAGTCAGATTGACTGACAGCAATATAAATTAATCAAAAAATTAAGATCCATCTTGCAGCAAAAGTAGATAATTCAAATGTTTGGTACTGTATGCTAGTGCCCATCTGTCATGCCACATCACTGCAAGATGCATTGTGCTTCATCAAAATGTGTTTTATTTCTGGGCATTCACAGGGACAGGGCTTCCAAGCATGGCATGAGGAAGCAATGTGAAACATTAAGATGAAGCTGAGTTAGAGTAGGACAGCAGGAACGTGAGGTCATGGCTCCCCCTATGGAGCATAAGCTGTATAGTTGTAGAACACAATATGCAGAACAAGGAGAGATGGGGAACTCCTGTCATTGTATGACCCTTTTGTAAAACAGTCAATTCATTGACAAACTTAAGATACTCAAAACTTACAAAGACATTTTAAAAAACTAAGTATGGATATCCCACAGCATTTTGAACAGAAGGATGAAAAATACTCCTAATGCTAGTGAAGGAGGACTGTCTCATTCTGGGGAGGCAACGGCTGTTTGATCCAGTGTCAGTTGGAATCTGGCTGCAGAGGGAAAGTTCCAAGACAGCAGACGATGCGGGAAGGAGATCAGAGTGTTTTTACCAAACTCCAAACCTCTGATGTCAGCCTTACCAGGAGTGATGATACCACCCCCCACCTGTCCTGACTGCCTCAAATTTGCAACCGTGTACATCAAACTACAGCTACAGCTGCCAAACATTTAAGGAAAAACTCAGCTGAACTAAGGAAGAGGAAGTGAAAGTGACGATACGTTATAAAACAGTTACTCTTATCTTGCAAAATAAGTGTAAATGCCCTCTTCTGTTTGCATTGTACGAATGATGATGATATTAATTTTGCAGGACATGAGAAATGCAGAAGCATAGGTAAAGGTATTCGTACTTCTTTGTATACCTGTGACAAGGGGCTTCACAAAGTCCTTGTAAAGATTACAGGAATTTGAACCATATGTCGGATATCCAAGCTTTGTGCTTTTATTATTCCTGAATGGCGTCTTAGTCAGGTACCCCTGGTTCCTCCCTACCAACAAAGTAGGGTCAGGAGGTTAGGCAGGTTGCCATTAAGCCCCCCTTTATCCTTTCAGACAGTGCTCCTGCACCCCACCCATTCCTATCATTCACAATGCAGGCGAAGGGATCCAGGCTTTGTAGCTGCTTCATCACCTCCATGCTTTTAAAGCTCAGGAGACCTAATTGTGTCTCAAGTAACAGCCCAAGGGAGAGGCATTTTCAGCCTTGATACCAGCACCTGAGAGAAGCAGGGGAACGTGGATGAAACATTCCTATATCCATCCATTTTCTACCGCTTATCTCTGCCAGGTCATGGTGGCTGCAGGGTAAGCAAGTTAGTTTAGACATCCTTCGCCACAGCAACGATTTTCAGCTTCTTCTGGGGATCCTGCAGCTCTTCCAAGCCAGATGAGAAATAAAACCTTTCCAGAGGGTTCAGACTCTGGCCAAGAGTCTCCAGACAGTTTGGGAAGCTCTGTAAACCTGATTTGAAAGGTACAGAGAAGCTAAACACAGGTAGCAATTTATTTCTACATTTGGTTATAAGGAGGAACCTGTCCAAAATGAGTTTTTTTCTTAAAGAGGGAAAACAATCTCCAAGTTATTAATGAAACATGTGTGGAGATAAGAGATAAGAGAACTAAAACAATCCTGCCATTTCATGATATTATGAGCATCACATATCTGCTTTAGTAAATAAAATGTTAGGGAGTCTTCTCAGAGAGCTAAATGGTTCCTGCTGTGAGCTTGACACATCACTACCAACGAGAATATAAATGAGAAATTGTGCAATTTATGAGTATTAGATACAGAGAAAATCGGAGATGTACAAAAAATGAACAGAAAGATAGTAAGGAATAGGTTGTAGCTGATTAAGATCAGCCAATCCCTAGTTATTACACCAAACCTAGAAAGGAATGATTTCATGGGTGTTACATCAATACGTGAGAGAGAATTTTCTATGAGGGGGAGTCGAATTTACTGCTCTTATGCTTCATCAGTGTGCTGCAGAGGTGACTGTAAATCTGCAGATTGATCAAGCTGCAGAGCCAAAGGGATGTGAAGCCTTATCTCAGATAAAGGCTCAGCAAAGTCAAAGGCTCGCTGTTGGTGTGAGTAATGGTGGGAGCTATGTGGAGTCTACCTGCTCCAACTGCTTACAAGCAAAAATACAAGACTCCACATATGAGTCGGAATAAGCTTTTCCTTGCAAGCCGCATGCTCATGCAATCCCTCACATGTTCTCAGGGAAAAAAAGATGGAAAAATTAAACTGATAAGGCTGATGCATGTTGGTGCTCTCCCAGGCCAGCTTCCTTCTGTAACAAAGTGCTTCCTGCAACTCCAGTACTTCTGCAAGTATACAGTCACCTCATCTTAGTGAAAACCAAACATTACTGTCAGCCCATCACCCATGTCTGCAAATACAAAGCCATCCAATCAACCATGTATTTTGTTGAGTGAAGCTCCTCTCTATTTTCTCACAGTATGCCTGTTAGGTGACATCTGTTGTATTACAGCCTTTGCATTCAGTGTCATTTATGTAGTGATCCATGGCAGATGCTGGGGGAAAAAGTCGGGGCACCTGCTCAAATAAAAGAAAGCAGGTACAGCTACACACTCTTTCATCCTTGTTCTAAGTCTAAAGGCATAACATTTGAAGTATCTCAGAATATCTCAGATCTGTAGCTGTAAGAAGCTTTTTATGTCTTTCTTCAGACGACAGGGTAAATAGTGGAATTTGAGTACATATGTGTAAGATAAGGTGCATGTCTACAAAGAAAGGCTGATATAGTTCCTCTCAAGATGTCTTACAGTCTGGCAACTTTGCAAAAATTCTTAACCTGTCTGTGACAATCATGCAATGTTTTCATACCTTGCCACTTAGATGTTTTTAGAATAAAAGAATAGGCTCCTGATGTGACACCCTTGCACAGGACGCTGGGATAGGCTACCTCTAATCTTTGCAAAACTATTTTCAATTAATGCTAGACAAATCCAGTAATCGTCTGGTGGATCTTAATTAATTTTGTTTTGTAATTTTGGTTCTCTTATCATGTTGAAGGGAATCTTTCTGAAGTGAAAGACAGAAAAATTGGTTTCCCTGTGGAAAAGTGAAGTTCCTGTTTCGTACCCTGTGTTTTACAGCAGAGAACCTACAGCACAGTGTTGCTTTAAAATCACTTGACATCATGCACATGGACATAAAGCAGATGCTGGAGGAGGATGACAGGGCACCTGCTCAGAGAAAGTAAAGCAGGCTGCTCTCTCCACAGCTTTACATGGTTGTTGCAAGTCTAAGGCCTAAAATAAACTTGCTTTCTAACCTTGGATGCACATAGGCAACTCGCTGCATTTTAGGTGTAATTGTTCAAATACTTACCTGTATACTAATCGTCACTACAAAATAATTCCAATAGGGTGCACATTGGGAACTCAGAGCAAATAGAGTTGCGGAATTTTTTGAGTGCAAACAAATCAGTAAATAGGCTGCAGATTAAAACAAACAAACAAACAAACAAAACAAAAAAACAACGACAGCAACAGAATCAAAGATGCTTCAGAACATTCTTTTACTGTTCCTTGATCCTTAAGACTGGTCCCAACACTACCTAATTATGCAGCATGTTCTGACCTAGAAAAATCGTAGACTATCCTCGTCAGGCAGAATCATTTCAGTTCTTTTTGTCAACGATTCATTTTTCTACTCTGATTTATTGTTATACACAGGAATGTGGGGCAGTTATAAGCAACACGGTACATCGCCTGCACAGTGGGACAGTGTGAATACATTGCTTTTATGTTGCTTTAAAACAGCATTACATCCACCTGGTCCCCAGTTATGCATATTTCCATACAACATAGCAGGTGCATTTGAATAAGTATGGTTAAACCTTTGCCCCGTGGACATGGTCTACACTGTTAGAAAGCTTAGAGTTCCTTTGTTAGAAGCTTTTCCGTTTGGTAATGCAAAAAAACAGCTGCTAAAACAGGTGGATGTTTGGTGGCCACTAGTGGTTACACCTGTGGACTAATTGTCTTTTGAAAACCTAAAATTAAAATTGTCAGGCATGTACATTGCTGGGCCTGGGAGAATTAAGTTGCTGACACAAAAATGTAGTCCTTTCTGGTTTAAGATGCAACATCAACAATATCAATTGTCCTCTAAGCTTGACCATTGTCCAATCGCTGCTTGTTTCAGCCTAGAATACTGAAGTACAACTTAATTCCATTGGTTACAATTTTAAGTATTTTTTTCTTTAATAACAAAAACACATTTGTTAACCATGGCTTATTCACGGACAGGACTGTCATTCATAAATGCCAGCCTTTAGAAATTCCTTGGTTGAAAATTGCCTTTCGGACATCCCCATTCACATCTCCTCCAAATCGAGATGGTCCTAAGATCTAGACACTTGCCATTCTTGTGGCAGACTAGTAACCATAACTCATTCCAGATGCTTGACTGTAAGAAACCGAGTGGTTATATAGGGTCGGAGAAAGTCAGCAAGTAGGGGGAAACCGAGAAGGAGAGGATGAGCTCACTTTTTATTTGTGTTGGCTATAAATAAAGAACACATGCAGGCTATCCATTTGATTCTCCTCCTATATAGGCTCAGCCATAAATCAGAGTAAGCCAAGGTCTGCACTGATACATGTACATCCTGAACAGATGGGGGGAGTGGAGGGACAAAGGGTGACTGAATATTTAGGGGAGGAAGTCCAGGCCTGAATTTTCAGACCCAGAGGATATTGCATCATACATGCTTTTTCTGTAGACACTGTACATCTCCCTCTTTGTTTTCTCTTAAATAACTTAAGTGGCATGAAATAATTGGATTGTCTGAGTTAAATGTTGCGCTTATGTTAGTTATTTAGACATAGACCTATGTTCTTATCATCAGCACAAAGGGACTTTTTACAACATCAGTTATTTTCTCAATGTACCATCTACACCACGGCTTTATTGAGCAGATCTCTCAGCCTTCCCTAAAATAATTTACTTTTTGGAAAAGAAATGAAAAGAATAAAAAGGAAGTTATGCCACAATAAGCCAAGACAAGGTCCATGTTGAGATAGAAGTGGGGAAAACAGACTTAAGACTGGATTGGGTGAAAATCTGCTGAAAATCTGGGGACAGATTTTCACGTCTACTGAACATAAATCACTTACTTTTCTTCCTATGTGTGTTTTTCTCTCCTTCTCTGACTTTTTTTTTTCTTTCACACACACACATGTGGGAATATAGCAGCGGACCATTTGTCAAATTAGACACTCTGTTACCAGTGAGTGTTTTCTGGCAGGACATCTGAGGTTAAAAGGAAAGGAAAGAACACAGAAATAAAATAAACAGAGGAGAAGTTAATGGTAAATGTTATGGCTGATGGGGTGTGTGCTTACGTCAGTTGGCATCTCATGTAGCCGTTAGGGTTTCAGGCATCCGGGGACCTGTTATTTTGTCACACCACACTGCTTGGTGCTCCCATTTTAGTTTTGGGCAGCATCTTTGTCTGTTACAGGGGCTGTGTTGGTGAGAAGAGGTGTGTGTTCAGTTCGTACAGTTAAAATGTTCTCCTTTTTTCTTCCACAGGAAAAACTGAAGCACCTGTATAAAAGAGGTTAGCTACCATGACAGAAATAGGTTTGCATTTGAAAAAAAATGCATTGAAACAGAATAAGAGTGAGAATTATATTTTAGGGCCTATAACAACAATGAAGAGCTTTGGCTTTTGTCCTATCTAAAAAAAATATTACCTCCTCTGAATTTAATGAATATGTGCATGCGAAACCCAGTCAAAGCCTGTTAAGGGACCAAAGCTACTAAAATATACAATACTACAGTGTTCTTTACTTTTTAGTGACTATACATTGCAATGAAACTCTTATTAGAACTATCTGTTTTCTTCCGTTGTTGCTTTTCACGATGTTTTATGTCTTTATATTGTACATGGTTGAAATAGAGTAGCTCATATTCTGTTAAAAAGAAGAAAAAAATTACACATTATGTTGAAATTCAAATTCAGCCACATTTACTGAACATTTGGAAAACATCAACCTTCAGGGGAAAAATAAATAAAATGATAAAATAAATAAATGATAAATAAAAAAATAAAAATGATACTATTACCCTGTAAATGTGATGGTTATATGACAATATCATCTGGAAAACCAAAGAACCTTTGCCATTATTATTATCCATGCTTTAAAAGAGAAAAATAATCATGTAAAGTAAGTTTCCCTTTTTTTTATTGTAAAAGTTAGAACAAAAGCTACAAAACTGTGACACAAGCTGTGTAAGCCATGACACACAAGATGTGGGCTCACAACACAAGTCAAAACTTACAATGAGTTTTTGCATGCTTCAGGTGTTGAAGTATTTCTAATAAATGTTGGATTAGTGAGGAACTCAAGTGTGAAGAAAGCAAAAAAGAAACTGCCATTCAAACGGCCTACAGAAGCAAAAGTGATAAAGAAAGGATTTCCACAGGGCACACAAAATCCAAATTAGCTCTCTCACGTTCATGTTTCCGTTTTTTGTAACCGAGATGAATTTAAGCGTCAGGGTAAGTGTGTCACTGTCACTCACTTACTCAGAGGTAATGTTTCTGTCAAACTATGGGTCAAAGCACTAATACAATCGTACTTTCAGCTGGTGCTCTGTCACATAGCTACAATAGACCTCAGAAATAACCCAGATTATTTCCCCTTTAGATTCTCATGAAGCCCTTTTGGACACAAAAAAAGTAAAAAGTCAGTAGGTATTTACAGTTGGAGTGTTAATGCTTCTCCAGTGTGGGAGGTCATGATGGATTTCAGTAGTAGTTCAGACCGTCCTCCTTTGTTATAGTTAAACTAATACGTTACTTTTTTTTTTTTTCTTCATCTGTCATGTTTAAAAGAGTTGCATTTTTTCTGAGAGAAATTCAACAAAAATCCGTCTCCACAAGCCAGATGGTTGTATATTCTGGTTACCTCCCTGGTCTCTCACTCCCAGCACCTCCCTTTATCTGCTGAGTCTCCTTCTTCTGCTCTGTTTCAAATGTCACTTTGTTTGCTATACAAGGGTGAGGGCCAGGGAGGAACTCAGACAGATATCTGGCTCCGTTAGAAATTTCCTTTATCATATTGTTTTATCCAAAGCCTTTCCTCAGATGAAAATAATCCAGACTCCTGGGTCTGTTCTTTCTTGGGGCACGTTGCCAGTTCGTTCCAATATGTAGTTCACTGGTGCCTGTGGCCAGTGGGCCGTGCTTTACAGGGGCTTTTGCTCAGCGGAAGTCGAATCCATAAAGCGGTGAAATTCAAAACAACACAAAATGTTGCACTAAAAAAGTGAAATGCTAACATTTGACCGGGATCTGCTTCATTTCAGTCCTGTCTCCTAGCAGAAAAGAGGTGAACAGTGGTTTGCCGCTGTGAGCTGTTTGTAATTGAATCCTTCCACAGCTTTCTGCAAAGCCATAAATCATTCACCTAATTGAGTCATGGACCAGTAATTAGCAGCGATTGGGAGCAGGATGGTTTGAGAGATTCCCTTTGATTCAATAACACGGCATCCATCGGGAATACAGCCACAGCGCCCCCTACTGAGGCTGTTAGCTCCCCCTGAACATGAATTCATAAATGTGATCAAAGCCTTGAACCTATGTCTTCGACTCATCTTATTTGTTCTTCAGAGAAAGCCTCTCCCCCAGCTGCTCCTGTGATCCATAGTGACCATGTAGGCCAGTGAACAGAAACAGTGACAATGCTTTTTATTTAATGTGTGAGAAAATTACAAAAATTAAATGAAGTCAAATTAGAAGATGGTCAGTTCAAATGAAGGAAGAAGGATAAATTACTTATTCATGAACAATAACTAATATAAAAACAGTTAATTTAAGGATGATAATGAAAGAATGTTTAGTTGATCTGATAAAAAAGAGATAAAGTAGACTATAGGTGTTCATGCATCAGGTCTTCAAATCAAGTTTCCCATGCTAGGATTAGGAAAACAATAGATGCTCAAATATATGATAATATGTGTACAATCATAAATTCTAATAACATAAATCACAATATATTTAAACAACAGAAGCAAAGGCTTTCCTATTAAGAAATGAAACATGTACACACAAATGGTAAGCTAGACAGAAAGATTTGGCTCGTTTGGATTGATTTAGATTAGTCCCTGAAATGGAAAAGAAAAAAAAATACTTGCACTTAATTTTTTTTTAACTACTGTATTAAGACATTTACAGGAAGTGGCACAATGAAGAAATGTATGATTAATGTCAGTGAAAGTTGGTGCAGATTGTTATTTTAATTTAAATAATTTAATTTAATTTATTGTTTCTAAAACAAAAACTTAACCTCATTTTATTTTATTTTAATTAGATTTTCATTAAATTGCAATAGAATTTACAATGCTTATTGACAATTATTGCTTTAGATATTCTGAGTCAAATGCATTGATTGATTGATTGATTGATTCATTTTTTAGCTACAAGAGAATAGCTGAAATTATGTTCATCTTGTTTGAGCTAAGGAAGGTATCAGTCCATGGATCTTCATTATATATGTAAACATTGGATGGATTTTATAGGACTTCGGACATTTGTGTTACATTTGTAATTGCAACTTCAACTCAACATAACTTTTGTAAACCATGACTTAGAACTTCATTCTTGACACTGGAAGTAATATGTGACTAAAACAACCTCAATCCGAGGTTTCACAGAGTCTAAGTCTAGGCTTTTGTTCTTATCTCACAGTTTTTGTGGATGAATGGAGCTGACTCTGATGTCAGCAGGTTCAAAATGTCTGGCCTTGCAACAGTCTGAGTTAGAGCCTGAGTAAGTAATTAACACATAGCAGTTAATGCCTTAACCTCTTCCATCCTGGAGCGTCTTGCACTGGCACCAGACAGTATTTGTTAATTACACAAGGTTTTCAATGCATGCAAACCTCAGCCTCTTCTGGTCAAATTTGACTTACCCTTGTAAGCAGCCGGTTGACAGTTAGGATCTCCCCTGCAGCTAAACTTGACCGATGCATTAATCACACCAGTAACTGCAGTAATTTAGAAGATAAATAAATAAAATGTTACATTTTCAATCAATGTAACCAGATCTTAAAAGGGACTTTTTGGTCAAAGGACTGTCCCATCAAAGGCTTTTAGAGGTCACTTGTTAGGGAACTCTGGTTTGTTTTAGGCTTTAACAAAGATTGACGACAGTTGTGATTGTGTTGCTTTAACAAATGTAGCGTTCTTGGCACGAACAACCGTAAGCCAGTACAAAAAAAAAAAAGTTTAGATGAAACTTTTCAACTGAATGCTGATGCGCAGTTCTATATCTCATACATGATAGATGCAATAGTGTAGTGTCGGCAAACAAACATTCACCGGAAGATAAGTGGTAAACACACGCTGCCACACGCACAGCTCCTCTCTTTCTCTCTCTCTCACACACGCACACACACACACAGGACTAATCTGGGAGTTGACCCGGTGAGCATTGCACTGGTAGATAAAGGAGATTAACCGCACTGAGATGAGCTGAGGCCAAGGTTTAGTGTGCGTGTGCATGTGTATATAGCCATTTGTTTTATGTGATAATGTACACACACACTCACTGTAGTTTACTAAGAATGTCTGTTAATGTTTGTGTACAATAATTGTGTTGCTGCATTCCAAACAACTGGGATAAGAGATTATCTGGATTTTCTAAGTGGGATTTTCTGCAGAGAAGCTATAAAATACGAGTAAATCAGTTCAGCTCCTGACTTTCAGAGCCAGAAGTGACCTCCCAGCCTTTGGGCAACCAGCTTTGTGCTGAAGTTTGTCATGGACAAACTGTTGTACAAGTAATCTGATGGGTATTGGTCTTAGTCAGTTTTTACTGTATGTTCTATGCTTTCATTTTGTTGTAGTTGAGGGAATCGTAAGGGAATCATGAACAAAAACCTACAATTACAAATGAAGTTACATTTTTTATAGATAAAATTTAAAGTAATATATGTTTGATCAATTATTTACCCCTTTTAAAAATGTATTGTTGGAAAGCTTGATTAGTCAACTTTATAAGAAGGTAGAACTTGTAAGGATCTTGGAATGAGCAATAGCTAAAAGTGTGTGCCAAAATCTCCTGCAATATTTTCCTGTTGGTAATCTTGCCTAAGATTTAAATGCTTCCAGGTTGTTTCAGTCACAAGTGTATAACCAACACCTAACTGGCCCTTGGTTGACAGACAGACATATCAGAATGAGATACTGGGGCCATTAGCGATCTCCATATATCGGAAATCTTCGACCTAATGCCACCATTCAGGATGACAACACTAAACCAGGATGATTTTAGAATATCTCCAGACTTGGGAAGTGGAGAAGGTGGAATGGCCGACTACAAGGTCAGACCTCCACCCAACATGTACACCTGGTGGATCTGCTGAATGTGGTGGACATCAACAACATTGGTTGACAACCAAGAACTCCTGTTTGAGGAATGGGATGCAATCCCACAGCACAATGAGCTGGCCATTTGGACAACAACACTTTGACCCTTAGAAGGACTTAAAAATAACCTTTTATCATATAAGCTGTTGCATAGTCTAATACCTCCCAAACTGATGAGATCTATGAAATGTAATAACAATTCCAACAACTCACAAAAAACTATGAGAGCCTCTGCTAGTGGAAATGGGGACTTGACTTTCTCTCCCATTTCCAGTAAATGTTTGACTTAAACCCGCACATAAAGACTTGAGACTCATCTCAGACCTGTGATATGAGACTAATGAACAATAATCTATTTTAACCTTTTCTTTATGATGTTCTCTCGGCCGGATGTCCTGTCTGCTTTCATTTCCCTTAATGGCAGAACAACCAGAGGGCCCGGGCAGGGATGGATCCCACAACCTCCCGGGTGAAAGTCATGCGCGAATGCCAGTCAGCCAAAGGGATATCCCTGTGGCCACGTAGCCAGGGCGCATGATCAGTCGGAGGCACACAGTGACAGGACCCACACACTGTCACATTAACATTTGTGTGTTTGTGTTCACTGTGTGACTCAAACAAACACATCCGCACGCTCAATCAAATAAAACAATGACAGCCCTGGTGAACACACTGGTTGCTGTACTGTTGTGACATTAGGGTATTAAAAACTTTATAAAGGGATAGATAAAAAGAAGCAGCAAACTGCAGTGTCTGTGCCACAAAAATCCAGAACTGGATCCACCACATTCACCTTGCTACTACTCACACATTCAGGTGAGTTGTTTGTTCCACAGAAGCCTGAACCTCAAACAAAAATTATACCTCATTGTAAAGGTGACTAATCAGGTTTACCAACAATGTGTGATGCAGTACCAGCTGGCATTATTAAAGCAGAGAAATAACAGATATTTCCTTTCTTTGTGTGGTATATTTAGACACAAAGACAAAGTATTTCTTTTGTAGTCACATGATGTCAACGGCAGAATGTGGCGATTCAAGAAACTAACAGCTGCTGAATACATGTACCTTAGTTGTGCAAACACAAGAGAAACAAAATAAATGATCAGTTAAGCTTCTAGTTCCTTGGAAACCAGGTCTAGCTACCAGATTATTATGTACTGTGCTATAAACAACAGAGCACACATTTGCATTTAATAGGATTACTTGGCTTGTTCTACCTAATGTACAACACTGGCCTTATTGTATGACTATAAATAAATTACAAAATATTCTACAACCAGTAGAGGAGCCATGAATGATGATAATGAAGTAGGCCACCAGTCTTGGTGGCCTAAGTTTTCATTACTGTAACCAGTTGAATAATCTTCACACTAACATTAGGAGAGAAAGTTAAAAAATCTACCACTAAAAAGAAAAACTTAAATTTAGGAAGTCTTCCACCATCTGGCAAGGACTTTGTTCTTAATTTAAACACTCAGAAAGTCAATCAAGAAACTCAAACTAAGCATCATCTGTTTCAGTAGAAACTCTGGAGGTTCGTCAGGCACAGATTCTCCAACAAACAGAAGGTCAAGACAAGCAGAGTGTGGAATATAATACACTGCTTGGAGAGAAGCAACGAAAATAAGTCCGGGGCTTTATTAAGAAGACTCTCAGATTGATTTCCTGTCCACAAGCATCTATGTTGATGAGATTGATGCTCGCAGGATAGGAGGTAGGGATGGAGGAAGGAGGAGAGCAGAGTAAGAGATCTTTCCATCTTTGGAGTTGCTGTTCATTGCCTTTGGGCCCAGACAGGCTTTTCAGCAAACTGATCAGAGCTGTCTTCATAAGTAATTAAGACATTACTGGGAGGTGTCTATCCATATTTGATGAAGACCCAAACCACAATAAGGATGAGCCCTTCTGCTGAGGCCTGATTAATAGTTCCCTTGCATTAAAGGCCGGTGGGTGCTGGGTCAGTGAGCTGGCAGCTTCCTTTGCAGAATACCCTTTAACCCCTGCCTAGGTTGGTAGGTCTCCACCGGGAGCTGAATATGGATGGTCTACATCTGCCTGTTAATGAATTTAGAAAGCAATTCAGTCCTCCTCAGCTCCCAGTGGACTCGATTTCATCTCCTTAATGATAGGCCCTCATGAACTCAGCTCAGCATTGCTTCATTTTATCTTAAGTTAAACCATCAGGGAAGCTTTTTAACAATGACTTGAACTGAAAGGTGTAAGCAGGTGCGGAGTGGAAAATGCCCGAGGTTACAATTAGCCTAATTGTTCGTATGAAATCTGTGACTACCAGTGTAAAAGCAAATTGGCATGTTATAACTGGCCTTTGCCCTTTAAATAGTAGAAATTAAGCTATTTTCTCCTTCCTTTTCAATATTTGAGTAGAAATAAATTCTTGGCTATCCATATACTGTACACACAAGTGTAAAACTAATGTGTGCTTAATATGGAGATATTTGGTGAAATATGTGAGATAATGTGAATCATTCTGTGTAAGTACAATCCTGTGTGCATGTGCAAGTGCCAGAAACTTACGAAGACCCACTCCACTGATTTTGAATCCAAACTGCATCAGTATGTCACTGATCGACCCATCACATTTTCTTAACAGAAAAGTAGCTTCAAATGACATCACAAGAACTTTAAAATTCATCTTTAATAGAGATGAAAACAAGGCTTTGGAGCGAGTAATTGGATGAAACCTCCCTAACGT
Organism: Craterocephalus amniculus; assembly: GCA_036024015.1. Classification (NCBI taxonomy): domain Eukaryota; kingdom Metazoa; phylum Chordata; class Actinopteri; order Atheriniformes; family Atherinidae; genus Craterocephalus; species Craterocephalus amniculus. The sequence continues at coordinate 24,865 of JAVQJG010192922.1, read as the reverse complement.
GTAGAGCTTCTCAGGCCTCACTTCATTTTGTGATAATGATAATTGAAAGATGGGGGAGGAAGGAGTAAATTACAGAGCTGGATTAACAAAATGCCTATGCTGGGTGCTAAATTCACTCTTGTTACACTTGTGCTGTATTGGTTCACAGTGCAGGGCCTCTGGTTATAGCCCACTGACTCGATTACCGCCCTCTTAATCAAATTCTTCCTCTTCAATAGAATTTGCTGCGGTTTAAAATGTGTTTCCTATTTCGTACTATTAAAACTCTCCCCCAGGTCAGGATACACGGTAACTGTAGAGCAAGCACCTTTATTTTGTGATTTCAAAGAAATTCCTAAATATCTTTATGAATATGAACTTGAAAATTAATCCTTGAAACATTACTGTGCTGTAGAGCTCTTCCTACACCTACTGTTAACTACACATAAATGTGGCTGAATCTTAAGAGGTCCCAACTTTAGCTCATTTTAGAAATATTTCCTCTTATTCAGGAATGCCATTAGGTTAGCCTGAGGCCAGACATTATTTTGAGAATTAAAAGTGTCTGCGCAAGGATATGGGTGATTTAATGGTTCCAGTACAGGAACAAGATTGAGTGCTCTGGGAAAATGTATATTGTAAAGCACTGACTGCAGGACGCAAGAAAATATACCACCTATAATATCACTGCAATGATTAGACTGTGACTTCGGGATAACTATTGTAATTGAGTAGAACCGGAAAGCAAGACGCTAGAATCAACACATTTTTCTTTAAATTGGTAACATACATTTTGAAGGAAATCCATTAAATGAACTGAAGTGACCGACTGATCTCTTTCCTCACCTGGTAATCGATGTAAATCATATGACATCCAGACTTGTATTTTTACAATTTTATCAATAAAAGAAAAAGAAAATTTGTAGAGACAGTATCACTGCTGTTTGTCCATGTGTTGTGTCCATTAACAATAATTAAAACCATTCCAAAAGACGAAAAAGTAGAAAAGGCTTAAACTGAACAATATAGACTTTAAATCTGAATTGATCCTTTCAGTGTGCGCACTCTCCATCCCAAATGTAGCTTCATTATTTAACAAAAACAGAATTTAAAAAAACCCTACATTTGTGCAAGTTGTATACAATTACTCAAACCATGAGCTATGGCTGTTGACACTGGTTTCTGTTTTTCAGTCAGACATCATCTGCCTAGAAGAGGCTGTCCGTGAGTTTGCTGTGGGTGTCTGCCATGTCATGCATGTGACAGCATTAAGAGGACCCACAGAGAGTTGTTCTGGCTAAGTGATACTGTTTTACTGTGCTGCTTGTATGATCACTGACCCGAATGAAAGGGTCTTGCTCAGAAGAAAGCCAACCCAGGATTAAGCTCCATTTTCGACACCCACAAGGCATCTGCAGTCACGATAAACACGCACCATGCGAGGACATTATGAAGCCATATTTTTGACGAAACCACTTATGTAAGAAGTAATGAATGTGGGTAATATCAATGACAGTATAGATATTATTAGAGTGACCTGTGCAAAGTTGAGATTAAAAAGCTCCATCTTTGGTGTCAGATAATAACTGACACTTTCATCTCAGCGTTTAAACACTTTGCTTGTTGTTTGCTCACCAGACTAGATCTTTGAACGTTCAAATGTGGTCACTTTGAAATTGATCACACAAACAGTTATCATTGTATGGATATGAGACAAGTTCATCCTTCATCACTTGTCTATACAGTAGAATGTTTACTGAGGCTCAAAATACCAGAATGTTCATTCTACTGGATCTGAACACGTTTTACTCCTTTCTTGACACACAGGCCTACTACTGATGTTTGGTCACAGACTGACTGATACTGTCTGTCACATTCATAGCACAAGTATATCAGTATACACACAAACGGTTATCAGTATGTTCTTTGCAATCATGACAATTATTTCATCAAAGAGACAATTACAGTTTTTTAACTTATGTCACACTTGTTCTGACTGATGGATGCTCTTATTGATATCAATAGGGAATCTGACATGCTTTACTCATGATTGTGACATTTATTTAGCAGTGGCTCTGGCATGGAGAGAATTATAAACATGTGACAGTGTGTGTCCTGTCACTATGCCTCCGACTCACCCTGCGTCCTGGCTACTGGGCCACAGGGATATCCCTTTGGCTGACTGGTCAGCGTGCAAGGCTTTCCCTGGGAGGTTGTGGGATTGATCCCTGTCCCGGCCTTCCTTTGTCCTGCCACATACAGTATTATGAAAACACATCTTTTCATTCTAACTCCAAGATCTCTGCTGCACGGGACAACTTCTCAGCTGAACAAAGGGTTAATTCCCTTTTGAAACAAGGAGCTGCATGCATGGATATATTTTAGTACTAATTTATAATCTGGCTATTTGCATAGGTCAACTTAAAGAAACATCGGGTGGGCTGAACTACTTTTAGAAAGAAAAGGAAAAGCCAACAGACCATAGAGGATTGTTTTAAAAAGCCATACATGCTAGATCTTGAATATTATTTTATTGCCATCAATGTACTTTGGGCAATCTAGATAAATCTAATTTACCAACAGACAGCTTATATTTTCTTTCTAAACTGGACCACAGTTTCTGTGGTCCACTTCAAAGAAAAGCCTAAAAGGCCAATATGAGGAAAACATCTCCACTGATAATACTGTCAAGAACATATAAAGAAAAATACTTTGCAAAACAATATTCACTTGTAGTGACAGCTGATTATGTTTATGATTATGTTAAGGCACCTGCAGCTAGTGGTTAACCTCTTAAAGTAAAACAAAAGCCTTTTCCCTCCTGGCCCTTACTGAAGTACTTTTGATGCCCACAACCAGGACATGCCAGAACTGCCACATTGACCTTTTCTAACAACAGAACATGAATAAAAGCATTAAGACTGTAAGGTGGCAAGCTCAGGTTACATTGCTTCATCCAGTCGAGCTGTAACTGTATACTTGTACATGTATTAATTGTAACAATCTGGAGTCTATTTTGTGTCATTTTCTGCTCCTTCTTCATATGCTATGATGTCAGTGTTTCCGGCTCTTCTAAAGCAAAACACAGCCTAATCATGGTTTTGCTGTAGGTGAATTAAAGATATACAGAAATGAGGCCTGACCTTCTCTTCTTATCATCACTTCATTGTGACACATTATCATTTAAAAATAAGCTAAATGTAAATGGATACATACCAAAATGTAAATGGATACTTTCTTCATGTAAAAATTATCAACATGTTCCAGGTCTGGTGTAGATATGCTCTCCTTTCTACATGCACTTTGGTGTAGTGGCACAAGAATGCTTGATATATCAAAAGACAGGCCAGGAGTCTGCAGGGAACACGCTGACTTATCTCGCTCCCTCTCACAATCTGACAAGTATTCAAAGATAAACGGCAGGGTGAGGAAGAAGAGGGAAGACAGGGGCCGCAGACTTGTTTCAGAGCCATATGATTTAAAGGTCTAATATCAGCCATTATTACTACTCCTATTCTGGACTTTTCTAATTTCCCCCTAATGAAATCCTCTCCCAACAGTGAGCATACTGATCGCCAGTTTAACAGGGCCTCTCCTCCAGTCATTACAGGGCTCACAGCTGTCAACTGCCTACCAGATGAGAAGAAAATGGCAATTTCTGAGTTTGACGAATGAGAGTTTAAAATAAGTTAATCAATTGAAAAATCCCAACCATGGCATGGGCGTTTGATCTCTGCCAGAATAGCATGTTGACAAGGAAATTTCTGTTTTCCAGCAACAATAAAGAGTTTTTTGAATGCCGGAGCGTATGCCCCAGTATAGCCCACTGACAAAGATGATCTATTGGCTCCTTTATCAGTGCACCTTTTTATGAATTGGAATGGTATGTATGAATTTATGATACACTGGATTGAATTGGATTATGATGAACTGGATTTAATTGGATTATGTTTTGATCACTTGACTGATTTTTTTCTGATTGTACAAAGCTTGTTTTTTGCCTTAAAATACAATGAAAATAGTAAGACTTTTTTTTAGTACAATTGTGCTCTGCGGTATAATTTAATACAAAATCTCAAAGATAAACTGTACACACTACACTAAAATAATATTTTTGATGCCATAAAGAGACATGAGGCATCTTAACATTTGCTCTCATAGTCAAGTAGCTGAGACTAAACAGTGGTAGATTAATGTAGTAGCCTACTAAGAGATCATTTAGAGAAAGCACTAGATTAAAATTCCATCCTTCCAGTCCATGTTGTGTTTATCTTTTCTGTTTTATCAATTATACATAGAAAATAAAAGTAAAGATTTGCCGAACAACATTTGGCTAGCCTTTCCGCTGTAATCCGAGACCTTCATTTGCTGTGTGACTGGTCCGAATGCAACTCATTTACCTGGACATTCAAAAAACATAAACAATAAAAAACACCTCTCAAATAAGAAACTTTTTTAAAATAAGAAACTAAAATAGTTTCAAATAAACTGAACCCACACAAAATGTGTGATTACAGACATATGATAGGAGTAAATCATCCTTTTTTTATCCTTCTTCAAACTAACTATTGATATTCACTAACTATGAATATTGAGCAAACACAAGGTGTATGTTGACACAAAATCTCCATCTGCTTCTTTCTGTCTTTTGTGCAGGAAAATACTGGCAGGTCCCTTCCACAGTTATTAATTCATAGAAGAACTAACTGTTGGTAACAGAAGAAACATTAGCTGCAAATTTTTGAGAGGGTTCAAAATGGATTCCTTTGGCCACCTTAATTTGTTTAATTGTTTTCCTTTCCTGCCTCAGTTTGGATTCAGCCAGGGCTGAATGTATCTAGCCAAGGATAAATAAATCTTCCATTCTGTACACCTGTTATGGAGTTTTAAAGACCCATATGGGACCAGTTGGGGTTTTAAAAAAAAGAAAAAACGAGGCAGCAAAGCATGAGCATGAAAAGAGTGACTGTGCAAGAGATTGTTTTCCTCTTTTGCTCCATGCGTATTTAGAATCCACCATCCATCTGAGCTGCAGAGTTAGCTCTGGCTGTGTGTCTCATTGTAGCCACCTGTCACATCACCTGGTAAAGAGTTCAGCAGGTTTTGAACATACATGTTTGAACAGGAAAGAAAAAAACAGAGATGAAAAGCAGGGTGTTTGTAACTGAAGAAGGGAGTTAAGGAAGAGACTTGGCCAGACATTGTCACAAAGCAGAGCTGTACCCTCAGGAACTGTATTAGTCCTGATTGACCAAATGGCATCTTTGTGTCCAAGTCAGGGTCTTTCACTGCTTTTGTTCAGGTGTTTAGTTTCAGGTGAGGATGATCAGACAGCCTAGTAGTCATGGTTACTAAGTATAGAGATTTTCCACCAAAGGTCACCCCTGACAAACATGTATGTATAATACCAAACATCTGTTGTTTCCAAAAACTGAATAGTGGTGTTTGTGGGTTCTTCTTGGGTGGCAGTAAACTAACCAGAGAAAGCAGTTAGAGAAGGCCTTTAATTACCCCTTTACAAATTGACAGTAAGTGTGGCAATCTGTTTTGTTTATATAGCTTTCTGCCAGTATTTGGACCCCCGCTGCAACTTTATCTTCACTTCTTAATTGAGCAGTTGTTTGCCAGACTAATCTCCAAGGCTTGTGTACACAACAATCCTGAAAGATGCTGTAAATTAAAGACTTATCTTAATCCTCTCCTTCCCAAAACATTAGCCTCTCATAGCGGGACAATTCGAGCCAAATGTTGTTTTTTTTGTTTGTTTTTTTTGCATCTTTGTGGAAGAGGAGTGCAAAGTGTTTTAAACCAAACCTAAATTATCATACTGAAATATTCATGTGAGATAAAACCTGCCAACTCATTTTAAGAATACAAGTAGATGAATGTGCAAGAAAGCTTAAGCCTTCGAGCAAATCCATAAATGCTTACTGAGAAACACAATAGTGCTTGATGTAGCAATTTTATGCTACACTGCAACGGCCATCAGTACTTGTGTCTCAGGTGTAACTTGTACCCATGACAAGCCATAAACACCTGTCTCTCTAATCCTACCAATTAACCTGGAGACTAGCAAGTAGCTTAAGTTACGTCCAACTTGGCTCGCTCATCCTTTATTCTGGCGCGTCAGCCTGTGCAATCTTCTAATCAGAGTAACTCAATCCTCTGCTTCCATCCTCTGCCTAAGCTGCAAAAGGAACAGGCGTGACTGGGATGGAGACAGATTCTGCCTTCATGTCTGCCAGCACCAGTGTTTGGCCTATCCTCCAAAGCTACCACCCACCCCGCCACCATTTTCACTTTCATTTTCTTCATATGCAGTGCACATTCTGATTTAGCCCTCGTCCAAGACTGTATTCCAGTCACACATGTAGTGGCTGAATTATATGGGGCAGGTATTAAGCTGAGTGATTTACTTTTTCTGAGATTGAAACTAGACCATAGCCTGGAGCCTGTCATGTGATTTGACTGCCCACCGTCTAGCCTCAAGTTTTACACAGCACTTGCTCCAAATAGGTCCATGTCCCCAGTGACCACACTGATTCATATCGATCTCCAGAATATCATCTTTAAAACACACCCCGAGGTTTATATCAAGCATGAAAGAGCTCCCTTAAGACATGTGCAGAACAATAGGGGGAAAAAATGTAAGAACACACGAGGCCAGTTGCTACATGCCAGATAAAGTGTCAGCTTCGTGCTATCTCTGTGCCTTGGGCTGTAATGACTAGCCTCAAAACCATGCTGTCCTGTGCTTGATTGCACAGGTGTCACAGTAACACCAATGAAACACGCTGAAAGACAAAGGAAAACAGATGAAGGTAGCCTGAGAAAAAGGTCTTGGGGAATGACTATTAAAGGAAGTGGTGGAGCGGCTTTGGGGCCATTGCTGGTAAACATGTATTGATCCATCTTCCTATTCTCTTATTTCCTTCAATTTAGAAAGTACATTGTTTGTGAGACACTGGAGTAAGTAAAACTCCTTCTATTGGCCTGACTTTGTTTCTCAGTGCATTATACAAATTAAGAGGTTGAGGCAGAAGGTGAAGAACTGTGGCAAAGTACACGCCCACCCTTTGGCTAAATTGAAACCCCACACCCTTTTTCAGTGGCCAATCTCTGCATATAAACCACCACTCTTGAAGAAGTTTCTGGGACCATGCCAATATGGTCAATCAATTTAAAAGCTTGTTAAAACCTTTCCGGATAGGCTTTTCAACATATCATGACGCTGGTAAAAAAGATTTTGTTTCTTCATACTGTTGGTTGGCAAAGTGTGGTTTACAACATGCGAATGGTCCAAAGTTTTAACCAAGTATATAATGGTGAATGCAGACTCCCCAGTCACAGGAGCCAAAGCAGTTGTCCACTGCTGAAATGAATCTCCTCATAAATGCTCAGTATCCTGGAGGGATAGTTTCCCGTGTGCAGTATGTAATTTCTTAGGCTGAAGAAGCTTTATCCTATATATGTAAATGCATTCATGCAGTTTCATTCTGTAGGGATGATGAAAAAAATATGAGAACATTCCAGAGAGTTACAATTCCCATGCGGACTGTGAAGACCTGGAGACAAAGTAGGCTGATGAGAGGTACAGGAGTTTGGAAGAGGCATATGATGAGCTGGACAGCCAGAGACCTAGACTGCAGAGATCATTTGATACAAAAGGGTTAAGATGTCCCGTGTAAATGTTTAATCACTGTCTGGGCTCCTGGTCGTTAACCTCATTGACACGGGTTTTGAGAAGGCCAGAGATGCTGCCGTTTAAGCACTGGGCCTTTACCTGATCACATCTTAAATCCTCAGCCCAACTGTCATCCAACCATACTCTCATCCACTGCATAGCCTACATCTGATAAAAAAGAGCAGCTGTTAGTGTCAAAGATATATTTCAGTTCCCATCGCTTATCAGTAAGCAAAGACTGATTTCTTCAGTTTCATATTATGTGTGTTTGGAGTGAGTGTGTAGTTTATATGTTACAAAGAAAACTCATAGGAGCTTACAGGAAGCCTTGAAAGATAATGTCAAGTTTGCACAACTGTGTTTAGATGAAAAAAATTGATCTCTGACCTTTAACTTTGCCTGCAATCAAATGCAACAGAAGTGCCCATTTTGTGTCTGCTTGATGACATAGATAATGCTGACGCCAGGAGCCTTAAATGACATCTGAGAGGCTGGTATCAGGTTTAATTAAATCAAAGCAACTGCACCCAAGGGAAGCGTTCTTGAAAACGATCTTTAGCAAAGGATTGTCTGCCCAAATTGGAGATAATAATAGTTGCATAAAAGTAAAAGTTGCTCATTTTAATCCCATGAGACAAAGCAGAACTATCTGAAGAAGGACTTGTGTCTGTGAGGTCAGTAGCCTTGTCTTATAATTTGATTCACTTCCATACATGTTTTGGTGTTCTTGCCAGTTAATGCAGAACTTTTTTTGTTTTCTTGGAATCACTGTTTTGACTGAATTCATCTTGCTGAATTATTTCAATACAGCTGGGTTTGTATAAAAGGTTCTAGCAACTGGATCCAACAGAAAATATTGAACGACCCTGAACCTAAAGAGGAGATTGAAGCACTAAAAAAAGGAGAGCGACCAGAGGCTGTATCTGTGTTGAAGGAGAAGTCACAGTCTCGTTTTAAATTAAACTAAACATCAATATTACTAAAACTGCAATTTAAAGGAAAAGGATGCAATATAAACTAATTAAACATTAAACAATGCATATTTTTTTAAAAAGTAATAAATAAATAAAAAGGAAAAGAAATTATACATCCAAGCCATGTTGCAGTTTCCAATGACATTTCTATGTATTTGTTTATGACATCCAATAACCAAAATGAAATCTGCTTATTGAGGTGAGTTCAACACAAGATACGATTTTGGGGAGGATTCTTTGGTTTACTGAGCTAAATTTTTCATGAATGAATCAATTATTTATTTATGTATAATTTGTCTTTTCCAGCATCACAGCAAGCAGAAAATCTGATTCATTTCTTTTTTCTCAATTTTTATTTTTGTCTATTTTGGAAACTGTTTTGTTAATAAATTTACACAATCTTGCTGGACCTAACTGGAGGGAATAGAAAAAGGAAATAGAACAGAAAAGAAAGGGAGAATGGACAGAAGAAAGAGGAGACAAAGATGCATTAGTTAAAAAGCAATTGCCTTTCAGTCCACCCAGACTCTAGACAACCTGTACACCTGTACAGAAACACAACAAAGTGTACCGCATGGCCGCCGCTGGAAGACAAAGCAGACAACCATCAGGAGCACCAACTAGAAATTACCAAGCTGAAAAAAAACTCTTCTCGACATCGAAAATAAAACCAAAGTACCAGAAACACACACAAAGTAAACTGAGAGAATTTATACAGGACAACACAGTGTCAGCATGCAGAATAGACAGCGTGAAGAGTGTTCAAAGAAGACTAATTGTGCAAATGCAACCACATACCTGCAGAGAACTCAGAGATAGGCCAGAACTGAAACCCAGGCAGCAGAAGGAGCCTCTCAGCCAAATCCACAGCAACCCCAGAGACCAGGCCCTGGCAGGCCAGTAATGGTGGTTACTAACTCCGCAAGGCACCGGCCATCCAGGGAAGATCGAGCACAGGGCTCCAAGAGCCAGATGGTCAGAGCCCCTAAGCATCAGCAGACCCCCCACCTCTAAGAGAGGTGCTCACCTTTTATACTGTGACATTACGGTTACTCTCAGTTATCTCTCAGTTATCTCTTTCCACAGTGTACAGTTTTGCGTGCCACTCCTCATCTGTGGGGAATTATATCAGTGTTTAAAACTTCTCATTTTTTCATAAAGGAAGCAAAAAGAAAATCACTGAAATGTCAGCTTCCAGTAACAATAACAAACGTCTGTTGGTGGTTTTTGTGAAGTTCTCTATGTTTCTTGTTAGCAGCTCCTTCATAATATGCGATGGATAGACATGAGGGCATTCTTTCAGGTCTACTGCCACTAGCTTTGCATCAAAAATGTTTCTAGCCTTCAAAGGATCAATATAACTGGACGAAAAAAAACCCATGAAGAAAACTTCAAATAATTTTGAAGAAATTGCACACTACATCATAGATGCTGGTATGATGCAGGGTTGGTTATAAATCAACCACATATCAATACATTTTTAATCAGTTATAAAAAATACATAAATTTTAACAACATCTTACATCTTTGATACTATTACAGGCATAATCTAATGTTAGAAAATAAATTAATAAACATCAAATGTTCCTTCAAATGTGTCCAACTCTAGGCCAACTCCTTTTAACATGTGATTCCAAACATTACATGTTTTTGCTTCAGTCTGGAAGCAGAGCCAGTGGTACAGATAATTGAGCATGCTGAGTGTTGATATGTTTAGATTTAGAGAATTTAAAATTGATTTTTATGGAGTGGTTGCTCTCTGGCTCCTTCGAACATCAGTTACCCGTTTTCTTAAAACTAAAGATAACGACAGATATTATCAACACAAAATAGAAAAAATTTATTAAACAATCTCATTCTTCAGAAAGTGATTAGCGCCACATGGTAGGACATAAGAATGTTTTTACAGACCAAGTACATGACTTTTCGACCTTAAAACTCTGCTTTCTGGACTCGTTTGATCTTTCATATGCATTTCTAGAGCCGCCGCGGCCCAGCAGCACCCAGGGCCTGAGAAACGCCGACTATAGAACTTTCACATCTGGGATGCCACTCACTAAGTTTCACTTAGCATATGCATTACTTGCTAGCAAGCACAGGAAAACACACACCAGCCATTTTGAACGCATACAGCAAGATACAGCAAAGAAACATTTGAAGGTTGTAGGAAGAGAGGAAACTAAGGAGAGCCAAGGAAGAGCAAGAGATAAGACAAGAGATGGGAAAAGACTGTTTTTACTGAATGGAGAGAGCTCACAGAACAGGGGGGATGCAAGATGGATACTGAATTAGCCATCGATTGGGCATGTCATTGAAAAAATAGTATAAGTCATATAATGGGTCTTTAACATGGGGTGAATGGATTTGAGTGACATGTATGGCTAGCAACAATGTCAAACATTATGGTGTATTACTAATAAATACTCAGATAATTGGCTTATAAATAAAAAATTAAAAGAATATCCAAGTCATATCCAACTCATCCAAGCAATCCCCCCGCTGCGATCATCAACACATTCATTTTACACACTCACATACCCGATGACTCATCCACTTTCCCATCATGCAGCCATTCCATTATGGCAGTACTATATGAACCCACAGAAAAGCCCCAAAGCTGTACTAGAAACCATGAAATGCTGCAGACAACACCCATCCACCCACCAACGGGAGCAGCATACATATGAAGCCAAAGCACAACCTGGCAGCAGAGGTGCCATTATTTTCTGTTCTCCATCCCACAGGGGAGGCCAGAGACACTTCACTGTTTCCATGTTTTTGTATGAAAATCTTCAGTCGGTGACGGTGGAAATATTAGAGGTAACATAAAAGCACTGAAAGGATGATTCATGAGAAGCTTGATCTTTTCCTTTCAATAACTAAGATGTAATTATACATTCATTTCAATTGTATTTCAATAAACAGTAAGAGCAGTGTGTGATTGTGTGTGTGTGTGTGTGTGTGTATGCATTCGGTGGGTTTGAGATGACAAGATTTCCAGGTTGATGCTGATATCACTCTCACACTCTCATTTCATTGAAGCTACACACTAAGCAGCTTTGGCATGATGTGGGAGAGCAGGCATGGTTTCACTTATGTGCAAAACGTGTTCTCATTCTCACACAGTCACATTAACGCTTCTGCAAGCATCAATGCCAGATTAGCCTCATTCATCTAATTGTTCATGGCGCTATTATGTAAAAGCCTACTTGTTTCCACGGTGTGCATGCAATTACCATTTTATGAGATGACATCAATGTGCGAAGCCCGAGCAGTGACTGGCTGGAGTGAAAGTTTATTTCTAGGAGAGCGTGAGACAGATTTTGAAAATCTCCTCCACCTCTCCCATGGGTGATGTTTTCCAAAGTGAACTTGCTAAGGCGTAGCAAACAAGAGTGAATGCCTGGGCTGGACTGCAAGGAAAGGCAGATCAATGAGACAGCTCACCAACTCATGCGTAGCAGCTTTGTGGAGATAGTCCTCTGTGAACAGTTCTGCTTTGGAGACCTTAAATCAGTTTTTGGTGCTTGTGTGTGTGTAGGGTGGGGGTTGCTTATCAGTAGTGGATCCTTGGCGCATGACGCATGTCATGCAGGGTGATGTTGCTCTGAGGTGTGTGGGTTTGAGCGACAGAAAGGAAGATGAGGAAGAATAAAAGTAAACCTCTGCAACCTGAGAGGGGCTGGAAAAAACTGATATAGATAAAACAAACCTGACTCATTACAAGTGAAACGTTATCTGCTGTAACTATCAAAGAAATGTTTGACTGGATCAAAATGTCCCATAGCATTTTCCATTATTTAAAACTAAAAGATAATTTCACATTCTTTATTTTTTTTCCCCAGTGGCATATGTTTTATAGATCATTACATTTAAATATGGAATAACAAGATCCAGAATTATGGCAAGGTTCAACAAAATGGAAGAAATGTCAAGATAGGTAATGCCCAAATAAACAGATAATCCACAGGAAACATTCAAATGGAGCTCCTGTTTATCTTGTACTGTACAGATGGAGTACAAGAGTCACATGAAATAGGAAACATTGGCTACATTGTCATATTTTAGCAAAGTTCTTGGCAAATAAAGTACTACAGTTATTGCTCCACTCACGGGGGGGGGGGGGTTGGTTATAAACAAAGAGGTTAAAGAGTCAGAAATGCATTTTTTAAACAGATTATAGGAGGCTATTTTATCCTGCGTCTGGGGCATTAAATTCAAATTATGTGGAATAAAAACTCCAAATACCCTGAAAAGAGTAGTCAATGAGAAAAGTTCCACTCACAAAAGATAACAATTATCTGAGTCCATTTACATTTAGACTAGCATTTTGCAGCAATTTTCACGCATGTCCACAGTTGCCAGACAGCTCGATGGAGTCTCACAGTTTGTAATAATGGTAATACACCATGAGTCGGGCCTTGAAAATTTAAAATTGAAGTAAAAAGAAGATTCTGCCAATGGCGTCTAATCAGCCAGAGAGAAACGGTGAGCAGGCTGACACAAAAGCATTTCTGAGACCCAGGAACTTCCAAGTGTTTCTCTGTTACTCCTGCCTTTTGTCTCCTGTTATGTTTTCAGTTTATTTTCCCCCATAACATCACATATCATTTATACTTGATTATCATATATTTTCATAAGTGATTTGGAATTTGAAAGAAATTAATCTTAACATTGTGTGTTTATTGTATCTTTGATGAATTCTTGAACACACGGTAAAATGTGAAAAAAGAGAAAATGAACTCGAGGACAGAGTTTCCCACAATTCGTATGTCCTATCTTTACCTATACTGGGAGAAGTTTTATTCTATACATTTCTACTCTTTGGTCTACTTGGAAACATGTTTCCTCTTGTGTAATTGAATCTGGGCATAAAAAGCCAACCCCATTCAGGGATGAGATGATCAAACCCAACCCTTTGTTGCTGTTTACACTTTCTCCCGTAAAGAGGAAATAAGAGTCAGGTTTGCATTTATTTATTTGACACTGGATATCACCGTCTACTTTTCTGTTATGGAATATTCTATGGCCACCGGTGAGATTGTCCGCAATAGATTCCAAACACACACATTCGCTATCTTGTCCGGTGCCTCTCACAATCTCTTCAGCCCTCTCATAATGAAACAAGCAGGCCTGCACTCACAGAGATGCATTACGTCTGTGCTTATCTCAGTGCATTACAGTGAATCATGTTTAACTTTTATTCAGAGCAGTGTTGTGACATGAGGCCATTTTGTGAAGGAAACCCAGCCAGCAGTTTGTTTGCAGACTCCAATGAGTGATCATCTACATGATATCTTTTTGCAATAGACTGGAACACAATATCTGTTTTCTCATGCGTGACACTGAACAGCAGGCCCCGAATGTTCTTTTCTTCTTTTTTTCTTTTAAAATATATCAAGAGGCTGTAAACTCTGTAAACTCATGATTCTGTTTTGGTGCAAGTTAAATTCATTTTGAAGCTGACCTAATCATTAAACAAATACATATTTTGACTTATCTTACTTTATTTCCATTTAGCTTTTTGTCCATTTAATCACACTGCTGCTCATTAAGATAAGACATTTAGAAGGAGCCGGGTCCAGGAGTAATGTTCCCAAAAAGGAACACTACCTGTTCTACTTGAGTGGCTCTGCTGTGTTTACTGACTTGCAGATGGATGACCCCTCCACCGCCATCTTCTTCATCCTCCTACGCCACAAACCTTTGTCTGACACTGTTCTCATCCTTACGCAGCCCAAATAAACCTTTCTTCTCAACTCTTGTCCTTTTTCTTTAAACGGACCAGGATGGGATTATATGATAATTCAACCTTTATTCTCTTTCGGAGCGCTTAAGGGTCCAATTCCGCTCTTGCATGTCTGATCCTCTTAAATCTGTGCACTCACTGATGTGTTTTTAAAAATTCCTACCCTTTCTTTTCCATGCCACTGCTGCCAAAGCCAACGTAGCTTCCAGAGCACCAACAAATTGTAAACATGGTAATAAGGGAGGTAAAGGCAAAACCAAGAAAAAGGGTGAGAAAAGAATAGAACATGCACTTAACTGGTCATATAGATCCTACTGTGGAATTTGAACTTGAAAAATTGTTTATTTCTTCCTGCAAAGCCCCCATTTTCTTCTCTCTTCTTCTTTCTATTATTTTTATCTTCTTTATGTGTAACAGCAAGCATGTTAAAAATAAATACAGTTATCTATGAAAAAAAGGAATTATGCCTGCGCAATTTGTCAAATAAGAGGATATCTTAAGTCAGTTCAAACATATGAAATATATCATGAGGAAGCTGAAGCAGGGTATTTTTTATTTTTTAGTACACCCTTCCTCCCACTTCTAACTTCCTTTCTTTGTCGGAGAACAAGAAGCTTAATGTACGAGGAATTGATTCTTATCCCATTATAATTTGCCTTGTCTCTAGGTGGCTTGGCCGGTGGTGTAACTGCAGGATGAGGGGGAGGGTATGCGGGTTGGAGGGTATATTACAAATCATGTAAGCACATTGGCGAGGCGATCGATAGGCTAGCTGTAGTCAGTCTTGTTTATTACTTCTTTTGCAATTTCAGAATTCAGATTTTGTGGCAGATGAAAGAGTGGCTGTTAAAGTGCAAACGCCACAGATTACCAGCACATAAAGAAGAGAAAGAGTGAAGGCAGGAGAGGTGGAGGAGACAGTCACCATGGAGATGATGATAATCCTGACCACTTTCAGATGGTGTTTTGTTCTTTGCTTCACAGACGTCCAGGCTTCAGAGAGACAAACACAAACAAAAAGAGAACAATGTGTGGTTAATCTTCCCCATATGCCTGGCTGACTCCACACAAACACATAGACACGGAGGCTTGAGATCAAGAAGAACCTGGGGGTGCTCATGGTGAAAGGCAAAGTAGGGAGAAAAACACTTAAAAAAAACTTAACATCAGCTCTGTCAGAGAAAAAAGAAAAAAAAGAAATGCAAGTGAGCATAACTTGGTTTCTATCAGTATAGGAAGAAGACAGCAATTATTCCTTGGTACCAAAAAATATTCAAGAATGCCACATGAGCTGTGGATGGCAGTCCTGTATAAACATGGAATGTGCAAAAAAACCTAAATTACTCCAATTATTCTTGCTTTATTCTTTGGCTACAGGTTGATCACTTCAGTGTTATGCAAGCTTGGCAGTAAAATGTGCAATCAAAATAGAAGGCACAGTGATATAAAGCCTGAAGGAGGAGAGACGAGAAAACAGCCAATCTGGCGACAGAGCCTTCTGAGAAAAAAAGACAGTATTACTGAGAGGGGTGAGGCCAGGTGTAAGGTTTCACAGAGACTGCTACAAAAGGACACATGGTGTGTGCAGTTGTGCTTGAGGAAGTGTGTGTCATTGTCTCCTGAAGATGCTCTCTTCTGACAATGACTGTGATTTTTACTTCAACAACAATGCTAGGTTAATAGCCAAGGGTGTGTTAGAATGACATCTACAGGAATGAAAACAACTTTCAGCATCTGACATAATAATTAGGACATTCAATCATTTACATTTCTTGAAGGATAAAAAATAGTTTTTTTCAACACACTCATTATATTGAATTTTTCAGAGGGACTGGCAGTATCAGCAACACTTTGATTCAACAAGTAATATTATGTCTTTGTTACGACAAAATGTGTTTGACAAGCACTCCGTTGACTAAAGGAGAGAGATATCTGTCACTTAATCCTTCACAAAGCTGTGAGGTAACATTACAGCTCAGCCTAAAAAAGAAGTCAGACATCTGCAACAGTTGACATTTGTGAAAGTTTCGACTATGTGCAAAGAT
Source organism: Craterocephalus amniculus (assembly GCA_036024015.1). Lineage (NCBI taxonomy): Eukaryota > Metazoa > Chordata > Actinopteri > Atheriniformes > Atherinidae > Craterocephalus > Craterocephalus amniculus. The sequence continues at coordinate 8,434 of JAVQJG010192922.1, read as the reverse complement.
GTGCTTCAAAAAGGAACAAAAGAAGAGGTAGTGCACTGGAAGAAAGTTGAGCAGCTGGTAAAAAGATGGTTGACTTTGGTTACACAGTGACATTAAAAGAAGCCATAGATGAAACATTGTGATTGTTGCGAAATCAACAGTTAGGAAACATTTTAGCTGTTATTCATCTCTTTTCCTCAGATTTACTCGAGATTCTTAACACGTGAGTCTAAGTTTTATGTATCATCATCTTAATTTGATCTGAAATCTCTCATCTTTGGATGATTTTTACGGATATCTTTCAAATCTTAAGACATGTCTTTTTGTTTGTTTCAGAGTCTACTGTATAAGCTGTTAGATATATCTTTTCCCTGTTTCTCTCATACTTATCAAATATATGAAACAGAATCAAAATCAACAGACCCATTAATGGATTAAAATATGTATTCTCTAACCATATTACCATTCACCCCCATATTGGAGTTCGAAGTTAATTGATAAAGCCAATCAGAAGACCACTGAAACTACTTACAATTTAAGCAAAAACTGTTGATCATCTTGTTGCAATGACATGTGAAAAGAGTTCAAGATTCACTCTAAATGGACCGAAGCTGCAATAAAACATGCTAAATCAAACATATTTTTGATACTTAGGAGCAGTACTTTGTTCCTGTTTGCAAAAATCTCTTTAACATTTTTATAAAAACACGGCACAGAATCAGACATCTGTGTGTTCCTCATGTGTTCCTACATGTGCCCTCCCTTCATAAACATTTTGGCCTCTTCTGTTTTTCATCAAAATGTCTGTTTCAGGCCGAGCAGAACAACAGACACATGGAGAAAGCAGGAGGATGAGAAAGGGAGAGACCTTGCTGCATCCCAATCAGCCCGGCTCACTGAGGCAGAACTGTGCCTAACATACTGGGGTGAGGTGGTACAGGCTATACCCCTTCCCCCCGCCCATTTCCAATTCACAGTCGCCGCAGTTCAAATAATAACAACAAATGGATGGATATGTGCTGCATGCTGAGCTTTTTCAATACACGACATGACTCCGGCACATTAAAGTCAGGGAATGAAAGGGGAGTAGCGCACAGGTTAAGCAGAGCCAGGCATGATTTTCTTCTGTTATCATAAAGCTGCCTGATTAGTCTAACCATGAAGTGATGTTACAGCCGAGAGAGTGCTGTCGATTTACTCTATCTTTAGGAAAAAGCTGAAGTTTCTGTGTTCATGAAACATAAGCAGAAAATCTAAACGGCTAAACAAAATCCTGTAAAGCAGAACTGCTTCACAGTTATGTTGAATGATTTTCCAAAACTTACACCATTTTTTTTACTTTTGTTTATTAAATGATTGCTTCTGCTACAAACAGCTTGCTGAAATGATTTTGATTAAAATGGCATGCCTCACTAACACATTCCTTACACAATGAAACCAAGAAGAAGAATGCTGGACCTCGAAAGTAAACAGCATGCAGGGCAAAGATGTGTTTAATGTCCAAACTGGGGGGACACAGTTGAGCATTTTTCAAACAAGCATCTTTAAAAACATCCTCTTTACACAAAACTGTCCTGTTATACTATGTGTGTGTCCTTAGATACCGATTTGTCAACCCATTTACTCGACATATGGACGTGCTTCAGTGGAAATCAAGTCACATTTACCCATGGTGCTGGACACTTATCAAATCTATCTCGAGTGTTTGACCTTCAGCTGTGAAGATGTGGATTACCTCAGCTGTCAAGATACCCTCGGTCACCTTGAACCTCATTCAGCCAGCAGCTTTTTTACAGATATAGGTTTGAGAGCTTCCATGATAAAAAGGTTGGGAACTTCAGGTTAAAAGGAATTCTTAAAGTAGCTGTGTTCCGCTTTAAAATGTCCACTCTTATGCCCTCTATTGGCTGCTAAAAAAAGATTTTCAGGCAGATTAAAAAAAAAAAAAAAAAAAAAAAGCTTTTATATTGCCTCACATTGTACATGACATTGCTCCAGTCCATTTAAGCAATCAGGTCCCTTGTTCAGATAAGTTACAATACCTTACCAATTTAGAAAATGCTGCAAAAACTCAGGTTATTTCTTTAATTAGAAATTGCATATTTTAAGAGCGAACACAGCTGCAACTGCTATAATTGCCAAAGGTGACTGAATATAGTCTGCTTGATAAGTTATTGGAGCGACTATATGTGTGTTTTTGGCTGAAACAACTGGTCAATTGGACATAGTTATTTTCACATTAGCTAAGGGATAATTTCACAACCATTTAACAATTTGTTTTATTTAACCAAATATGTGATAGAATGGATGAAAATTCAGAAAGTAAAAAATTATGTGTGGATATCCTGCATCCGCAGAAGACAGCAGGAGCTTCTCCATTACTACAGCGAAGTACTGAAGCAAACAAAATGCAGTCTCATCAAAATTATCTGCATATTTTATTCAGCTGAATGTTTGATGTAAACAGAAATGTTTGATGCATCTTTTTGCCTTTCATAAAAGCTTCTGTAAAATAGTCACTTCCACAGCCTCCGACAACTGTTCACAGACATTTTTCAAAACATCAAGATGCTTATTTTTGCAATTTTTATCAGCTCACACACTTTTAGTGCTTTTCATATCATTTAGAATGCAGACAAGCTTTAACGGGTACAGAAGTGGCAGTAAATAAACTCTCCCGCAGTGACTTGCTCTTACACTAGTCTGTGAACAATTGTCTCAGGTTACACTTTGTACCTGAGAGATGAAAATCTTCTACACATCGGTCCTATGGAACTCATTTAGATTTGCACACACTGAAATTCAACACCATTACTCTCCGTTGGAGTTGGTTTGCGTGCTCAAGCTCCTATGCTTCCACAAGTTTCAGTATTTAATGTTTTCAAATGAATACAGTTGCTTTAGTGTCAACGTGGTCACTCAATTATCCTGGGGAAACTGGTTGATCTTGTGAAATTCTAGAACACAATGCACGGTGCATTTCTTCTCTCCACGCCTGTCCTCTGTGTCACGCACAGAAACAGGCATGGCCAAGTGGAATTCAAATGGCTGGCAAATTGAAAACAAATTTCTGTCCAATTTCCACACAATAAAACTGTGGCTGTGGTAATCTGGCTAAACGACAGCACACAAAGCCTGGATCAATTTACTCTCTAATCCTATTGTGTTTCTTGTACCTGCTTACAATGGCTCAGGATTGTATCCCCATTGCCACTGCATTCCCTCACTATTATTGAGCACCTGTGAGAAAGACCGAAAGGAAATGACTCCAGGTTATTGGACCTTTAGACCTATCTAAAGCAGCAAACGTCTGGTCCATGAATGTCTTTACTGAAGTGCAAAAAGCCTTTGATTTACAAAGTCTCTCAGTACAGTAACAATGGCTAAAAGAGTTAGTAAATACAATTGCCCTACCCCATCTCTGTTTTTTAACTGACTCTCACTGAATAGGGCCATTTATACTGAAGCGATGAGCTTAGAGAGATTCCAAAAAGGTATTTCTTAATGTCAGATGTAGAAATACTGCAGTAAGAATGAGCACAAGTAATCGAAGAAATATTGTTCTGTGTGTTTAAAACATTGTCTGTCATTACATTTTGTCTTTATGAATTCATGGGAGATGCTTTACACTAAAGTATATATAGATGCTATTTTTCTTTGTTTTATTTCGGAATATGTATCAGAAAATAACATAAGTTGTCATTGCCCATGATGTTCCACTGAGTAAAAAAAATAAAAATTTGTATTTGAGACGTATTTGCTCATACCCATTCATTTTGAATAAATATTGCTATGTGTCCAAACATTTGACTAGTACTATACATATAATATCCTTTAGTGTAAACGTGGAAGTATGTAAATAAGTGTGGGACTTACACATAAGAAATGATTAAAAACACCTGTATAAAATAAGCAAATGCACATGTTTAAGTTCAACAGCTTGGAATCAAAGCATTAACCTTATCTGAGCAAAGCGGGCAAATTAAATCAGAGCATGTCTAGTAGCATGGTTGCTACGGCAGCAACTCCTCCTCATCGATCTGTCTGGCAGGCTTTCTGGCAAAGATGCGTGTAGCGCTTTCACAGAAGTCATAAACAAACAAGTACTCACCACCTGCACAGCTGAACAACATGTAGCACCCCCACAATCTCTCACTTCGACCCCGTCTTACTCTTCCTTGCTGTCATGCTGGTGATATCAAACCTATTTCTCAGTGTGCAGCTATGCTATGAAGTAGTGCAGAAGCTTCACTAGATGCTGAATCTGGCTGGCAGCCAGAGGGGAACCCAGCGTTGGCACAGCTGGGAACAACAGGTGCAGTGCCCAACCAATGTGTTGGTGCTGATAGTGCAGTGTCAGCCAGAGCTAAGCCATGCTCAGTGACAGCCCTTCATACTAAGTGGTTGGCTTGCTTTCGCTTGATGTTGTGGAGTCAATAGAAGTTTTCATGGCTCTCTAAAAGGAAGGAGGATCCGATTTTGACGATAAAAGAGAAAAATGATACATTTGCCAAACAAAAATTTTGCAGGAGTCAAACAAAATGTGATCCAAAAGAATAATACTTTCTATGCCTTCTACTTTTTCAGTAAAGTCAAATGGTGACCCATATAAAGTAATTCTATGAGTACGAACTGGCACACTGTTGTTAAATCATTTCCGTCTGCTTCGGGGCTTGTCCCAGTTCAGATCCTTTTGTCTTGAGTGTGTCAAGCCTGAACCAGTAACACAAGGTTTGATCAGACTTTCCCATTCCTAATGTTCCATTTAACATTTATAAAGAAATTCTTTTCTCACCCACTTAGTATTCCCTTATGTTGGGGAAAAAACAACAAGTGGAACCTCTTGCACTGTTAAATTTTCAATTGAATATGGATCAAACACATTATTAAACAGTTGAGAATTTACATGAACTGGATTACTGGAGCAAACACTGCATTGAATCATGCTAAGACAATTAGAGTATAGCCTTTGTCAGTTGTCAACTACTGTACACCAGGAAGTTATCAGACCCATACTGATGTTTGATTTTTACAAACAGAAAAAAATGCTGCTCAGGACTGTGAAGAAAACCATGAATGATTGTACCTTCAATACTGCTAATTTTATGTAAATGCTGCTGAAAAAACATTTGAATCAAGTCTGCAGTTTGCCATACTATTTTAAAGATGAAAGAGCTACTCATTGCTTTTAAACCCTTCACTCCTGGTGCTTTTATTCACAATTTATTTTCATATTATCTGTTCATTATTTATCCTTCTTAAATACTTAACTTATCGTTTGTACAAATTTATTCAATATTTAATTGTATTTTATTTTATTCCAGTATTTTTCTTTTAATTATTGTTTTTCCAGATTTTTCCTGTTTGTTTTGTTTCTACTGTATTTTATTTTTAATATATCCAGGCCTTGAAGGTTAAATCTTATGAGGTCTGGTTCATAAATATGGGCACTTTCTTCTTTGTGTCAACCTTCAGTGCATTCATTCAATACTCATTTTTGGTCTGTTCCACTGAGAATTCTATCAATCTTTTATGATATTATGTTCTCGTCATAGATGATCAAATCTCCAGTTTATTGCAACACACTGATAGTTTGTATTGAACTATTTGACCTTGCCTTTCATGGAGCAGCAACCCATTCACCATCTTTACTCCCACAGACGCAAAGCTACTTTTTCCCTTTTATTTCTCAGTTATGTGACAGATTTTTTTTGCATTAATCAGATAACACATTTGTTTATTGTATCAAACAACCTAACTTTAAGTTCAAAATAAGAATATGAATTTTTTTTAAAAATCATGTGACTGAGACAATCATCCTCCTGAATACACCCTCACTTGTTTATGTAGGCAAGAATGGTTAATATTTACATGTTTGAACACTTGTGATCATGACAGAAACTCATATTGAATTCTACAAATGGTATTCCTGAAGGCAATGTTTGTGCAATGAAAAAAGACATATTTGATCCATAATGAAGGCATTTTCTAATCGTAAGCAAGAGAAGATTTTGGCTCAATCAAACCAGGAACTAACAAAGATCCTTATAACATTTTGCATTTAAGCATGCCAACCAGGAAAATGGTGATAATAGTGGTGACAGCCATATTGTGAAATGTTTTTAAGTTACTCTAACTGTGCTTGCACTGTAACCTAAACTAAGTAGATTTTACTTCTGCCCAACCAGGGGGGTCACAACAAAACTAAACTGAACATGGAAGTATAAATAAATAAGAAAAAGGGTAATGTCATTTCTTAGTCTTGCATTTGCATCAAAAACATGGGATTCAAGGGTAAAATTGATATTTAAGCCATCTAACCCTAATTTGAACTCATTTGCAGTTGTGACTATTTACTGTAAGGGGAACATATGAGAATGGCATCTCTGATGGGAAACATTCAGGAGTTGTATTTCCCTCCCACTGTCTAAAGGGGAGAAATGAAAAGCGGTCCATAAAAGCAGAATGCTTTTTTTTTCTTCTTCTTTTTTTTTTTTACAACCTACAACTATTAACATTTTGGATACAGGCCTTGTGGCAGGAACTATGTAGATGCACCGTTAGAGGCCAATAAAGTGAGATGTGACAACTTGTTTGGATGCTTTGCTGAATCTGTACTGTCTCCAGTTGAGTCTTTAAAAAGAACTAATAACATTTTGAATTTTATTATTCATTTACTGTACATTTTCTTGCTCATCAGTGTGTTACTGTATGTGACCTTTCACTTTCACAAATTTAAAAATATTTATTTACTCCTGCACTGTGCATGCATAAGGCTTGTTTTCTCCTCATTTCATAATGTATGCTGTAAACTAGAGAAGTGTAGAGAAGAGTAGAGTAGAGAAAATAAAAACTCTTAGATACTACTCAATAAGACAACATAGAGGGACACTGACAAATACCAGAGATTGTTCGACATATTTTACTGTTAAATAGAGAATAAGGGAGCCTGTTCCCTCCAGAGTCTAAAACAAACTTGGTGTAACAGAGAGAACTTAGGCGATGTTGGACACCATATGCTTAGAAAACATATCCTTTACATGATACATTCATGACATATTTTACGTGTTTTACCCCCTCACTTTCAGCCACTTTCAAAACTTTTTATAAAAGGAATATTCCCTGGGAGGAAGATCCAGCACTGAGCCATTCAGCAGTCATGTGAAGATAATCTGAGTAAGTCAAAAAAACAGGAAACCAAGATATGTGCCAAGTGTCTGTGAACCAAAATACAGGACAACAACCTGTAGACCCAAACAGGTGAAGGGGCATAGGCTTTGGCCTGAATGTATATAAGCTTCAATAACCCTTGACCTCCCTGTTCTCATCAAGTTCACACAGCAGTGCTCTTGGAGAGTGCACTTGAGATGTTGTGTTACAAGGAAATCCTTTTATTTTGACTTTTCTCTTTATTTTTCTGTTTTTTTTAATCCAAGAAACAGCATATTTTAAAGCCTGTATTGATTCGCGAAGCTTTTTCTAATGTTTTGCAGGTAGTATAACATAATTCAGTGCCCTCTCTGCCTGTGAGACACCGGTAATGGCAGGCTTATGCCTTCAGTCTGGCTGATGTAAATTCTTTAGCTGTGGCTAATGACCAGATTAAGTGCAGCTTATGAAATTGTTAGTGTGCTTCTTCGTGTCTAAGTGTGTTTCTGAATCAATAAGTGAAGTCTATACCTATGAATTCTTAACAGTTTTTAAAACCATTGCCCTTGAAATGATGAAGTCTGTCCTCATCCTATCAGGGTTTCTTTATTTATTCATGCAAGTTTTGTATTTGTTTTTTGTCTTTTTATGCACGACTATTGTATAGGTTTCATGAGAGTGCATTGTGAAAACCACGTTTTATTTGTCAAGAATGTTGGATTCTTGTTTTTGTGCTGTTGTCAATGCCACATGTGACTGAATACATCCACAAAGTTGATGAGTGAATTCATGTTCTCACACGCATTCCTTTTCAGGGCTGCAGTGGAAATATGCCAAAGTTTCAGTTTCAGGTAGTTTGAGATACCTACCTTCTTCAGAATGAAGAAACTTTCTGCCACCACAGCAGCCTGCAGCCATCAGCAACAGGAAGTAACTTCACTGGTTCATAATAAGACAACTGTGGTGTTGAAAGCTGCAAACTTATATCTGAACATAACACAACGATCACTAGTTGAGATTCTCTATTACCCTCTTCAGGTGACTTCAATGACCCTGGGACTACTTGCTTTCAAAAGTCATTCTTTTGTTGCAGCACTGTCAGATCATGTTTTAGCTGAACCACAAAACTACTGGTTATTGCAACCTTGGATAAACATTAGGTCCTATATGGGGTTTCTGGTATTATTGATTAAAGGAACTATACCTGATATTATTTTAATCTTTCTAAGAAAAATGGTTTTCTACGTGGTATAGTATGTGGTAAAAGTGGTAATTTCATTACAATTAATGACTCATTGATTGCGCA
>JAVQJG010192911.1:0-13125 GCA_036024015.1 Craterocephalus amniculus | reverse complement strand
TATATATATTCTGTATATCAAATGACATCAACTTACAATTCAGTTTGATTCTTGCGGTGACGATTCAATTGTGAATAGATTCTTGGTTCAAACCGATCTTGATTCCCAAAATGTCTTTTAGTAACAAAGGGTGCCAGCTCCATGATTAACTACATTCTTCTGTAAGTTATTAGGAGGTTTTCACGGATAATCAAGTCATTCAAAAATTGAAAATACACATTTATTTTTGCTTACCTTGCAAACAAAAACTAATCTGTTAAACACTTTTTCAGAAGTCTTAAAATATCGATCCATTGAAATCTTGGATTGATTTAGATCTTCATATATAAAAATCTCAGGTCTGATATGAATCACTTTTTTTCTGCACCCATATTATATGATGCATAATTTCACAGACCCAATGTGAACAGTAAGACTTTTAAGTGGAAAAGATACTCTTCAGATGTTTCTTCATACTCGTTTAGGATTGTCCAGAAACTTAAACTTCCATTGTGTTTGACTTTGAACAGAAGTGCTAAGATCTGTAAGGCTCTGCAGGTTATGTCCACACACTGCACCTGCACCTGCACGCTTCAGTACTACATGAAATAAATGTTTATGTCCTGATGGAGCACTAACTGACTAAAAGTCTCTTACTAGAAAAACTGACTTATGTCTCAAAGAGTTCATGCAGAGGACTTGAATTGGTTAAATATTTGATTGCTACTCAGCAGATCAGTTTATCTGGTGGCTTTGTCAGAAATTCCTGTCGAATTAAATTTTCCATCCATTTGTCCAGGCAGCTTCAGAAACTGACAGAAGTGCTGGTGATGAGAAAACCATTTAAGGCTTCACAAAGTCCATGTTATCCACAAAATTGGAGGTACATCAGTGGGGTCTGACAAGTAGACTTCCAGCAGCACAAACTGCAGGCTGACATCCATCAACAGGGGATGATTGTACAATTTGCTGGAACAAATTCTAGCTGATGATCCTAGAATATCGAAGTGAGGTTCATCTTCGTTTTGGACATGGCGATCTTTGGTTTTCCACATGTTAAAAGGCCAGCTGCTTTTATTTTATCGTCCACATTTTGCAGAAGTGGTACCAGGATCCCTAATGATAGACAATTAGCTACAATCAATGTGTTTAATGACTTTAAAGATCATGTCCTTGTTTTCAAGTCTGGTGTTGTTTAATGATAGTAACCAAGATGCAGAACTAGATTTCTATCATTTAGATCAGTATATCTGTTAAGATCTTCCATTCCTGGTTCACTTTTGGCTAAAAAAAGGAACAAAAATGTGATGTGAAATATAGATTTCTTTTGCTTTCTAGAACTTCTCCCTTTGAAAGTCTCAGCTGCGGCCTTTCAGTGTGGCCACAAATTGTTTGGAAGCTCTGCTGATGAGTTCATTGCTGGCCAGGTGGTTGTCGTCTCGTCCTTCCATTCATAGCGTCCTGCTCCTCCACATTTCCCCAAGAGACCGAGAAAGCTCCGCTCATGTTCTGCTCGGCTTTTTCTGAGTTCGCAGAACAGATCAGAGTGAAAGTGAGACTGCTGTTCATGTGAAGGGAGATGTCAAAAATACTCATTTGCACATTTCCTTAGTAATTGTGCTTTATAATAACGCCCTCCTGTATAATTTTATTAAAATAGGCGATAGATCAGTTTAGGAGAAAATGAAATCACACCTCAGAGGCTTGTTGGGCACATTTTAAGATGCTACGTGAGGGTGTTACACAAGCACAAAAATCAGCTTTCCTCACTTCAGCAAATGGAAGATTTGACAGAAATATTGATGTGAAGCAGAATGACACATATCTGCATGCGATGCTTACCATGGTGCTCACAGGAAATGTAACATTAAGTTTGCTAGCTGAGTGTTTACAGCTCTACTCCGTCACAGACCTATTTTGAGTGAAACCAGAGAGGCTAATGAAATGGGATATCACTTTTTTCTTTTTTCTTTTTTTTTTTGAAAATGAGCCAGTCAGCCATAAAGTCCAAGGACACATTTCTTTCCCAGCCCTCTCCTGCCCACACACACACACACACACACACACACCCACACATACACACACATACACAAATAGTCTAGCAACAACTTTTCGCTTTTGCTCACATTTGTTCAGGAAAATAAAAAAAATAAAGTGAGGGGGTACTTGCATGACTGATGTTGAACTTAAGTCTACTTGCCGCTCTTCTGTTAGATGGAGCTAACAGGTCTTCCTCTCCTCTCTTTACTTCAAACAGTTACTTCGAGAAGCAGAAAGCAGAGTGGCAGAAGGAACCGCACGAGCCTGCCATCCCAGAATCCCTTGCAGCAGCTGCAGCAGCAGCACAGCAGCTTCAGGTGTCCCGGAAGCAAGACGCCCGGCAGACAGCCACCTTCAGACAGCAGCCGCCACCGATGAAGGTATTCCTCCCTCTCACTGTAAATGAGACGGACGGAGGGCGAGTTTTCCGTCTGGAACATTTACGTTCTGAGAAGTTAAAAGAAAAACTTTTCATTTCAAGTAACAATCAAATTACGCTGAAGGAAGGATGACATCGAAAATCTACTTCAACAAAAACACTTAAACCACATCAGCGTGAAAACAAAGGGACTTGAAACGCTTTCAACTTCAGTTTGATATAAACTCCCGAGACAACTTGTCCTCATTGATTTTCATTTTTGAATCTAATTTAGTAAATCAGAGAAGCAGTAGCATGAGCTCAGCGGAGTGCCGGCCTCTGCCAAGGAGCTAATTTCTGTTCACTCTACTTGAGCTCCGCTGCCGATGCCAGCCAATGATCCCAGACCTCAGCTTCATCTGCAGCGTGCGCCACACTTACAGTTCCTCTCGTTACGTTTTTTCACGCTCAATAAAACTCGTTTCTGCCACGGGAAGTGTGGCCTTGTTTGTTGTTCTCGCACATGTAGACATGTTTTTGGCTGAGTACATTTATTGTATTAATATCTGGATCACAGTCAGCTTACAGATAGTCTGTCTGCTTCGCCTGAGGTTAACTTTTCTACTACAGGCGACATTTTGACTGGTTACAGAAAGAGAAGCACAACTGCACTTAATGACAGTTGAGTTCTTTTTAGTGCTTCAGTAAAACTAAACAATGAACCCGCATGCTGGCAGGAATGCAGACATCATTAATTAACTTGTGCATTTCCTGATGCGATATGTCAAAAGTGTATGCAGTGGAAAAGAGCTCTTGATATGGGGGCGGATATTTTTACTATCACACTTGATCAACTTTGCTGTATGGATGCCCCAAATGCAATTTCATTGTTTCGACAATGACAAATAAATATTCTGATTCTGATTCGGAACTATTTATGATATTCATTCCCGCCAGTGTCCACTGCTGGCAGGTCACAGTAAAGTGAAAGGCAGCAGAGCGAATGTGTTTGTATAAAAACAGAAATGTGAGGGCAGGACTTGATCTTTCTGTGGCATCTATCACAGCTGTGACTCAGTGAATTTCCTGCCCAACAGCTTTTATTGTGATCATGTGGACTTCTCTGCTCACTGGATTTGTTTGTTGCATGAATTGCTTTCTGAAGATATCGATCTGCTGGAATGCCATCCTGCAGAGATTTTAGGCAAGGCAAGTTTATTTGTATAGCACGCTTTCAGGTACGAGACAATTCAAAGTGCTTTACATAAAACAAAAGCATAAATGCAAAAAGAATTACAATAAAATCACTTAAACACAAAATCATTCAAAAGATTAAAAGCAAGAGAAGTTAAAAGATACAGTGCAGATTTCAGTCATAGAAACATGAGAAAATGAATGTTTTTAGTCTGGCCTTAAAAGTATCTACATTTGGTGATAGTTTAATCTCTACTGGCAGAATTTAGCAGAAATAACTGCAGATGTTTGTGGGGTCGGGTTTTTGGGCTGTTAGTGGCAGTGCTTCATTTTCATGGGTTCTCACTGTGAAAGCTGCAGGGAGCAAAGTGGAAACCCAGCCCGGGCACACATACACGTTTTATACTGATATAAAAACTAGTGAAATATATTTAGGGGAGAGTACAGATATTCTTAAGTATCAGTACCTTATCATTCTTTTTACAGTAGGATGTTGCTGTACTTCTCAAGTCTCTCCATCTCTGCAATGCTTGCATCTGTTTGTGCAACCTACACAAAAAAATAAATAAAAAAATAATCCAGATATTCTGTTGAAGAACTTGGTTGTTTCCTGAACGCTTCACATGCGGGCGCACCAGCTGAGATTACAAAAGCCACGTATACAAACAGGATGCTCTCAGACAGGGCAGCTGAAAAGATGCTGAGGTAGTTGCTAAATCAGTCACATGGAGCCAGAGATTCCTGGATTTATTCTGAGAAGAGAAGAAAGCTCAGCTAGAGTAAAATGCTCCCGATTCACTACAAAAGATAGAAAGTTGTTCTGAATTCCTCTTCTTCTCTCCAGGCTTGCCTGTCCTGCCACCAGCAGATTCATCGTAACGCTCCTATTTGTCCCCTGTGCAAAGCCAAGAGCCGCTCCCGTAACCCAAAGAAGCCCAAGAGGAAGCCCGACGAGTAGCTCCAACTCACACCTCCGTCTTCCGTAGGATTTAGAGACAACTGGTTCAGTGCGCTGATCCAGGGTCAGCCTGTCTGCACTGAAACAACAGGTCCACGCTTCAGGACTATTTTAACAGTCTCTGCTTTAAATAAGTTGTCTTAGTAGCTGTTCAGAACTGTCAACGGTTGATTTAGGATCTGGTGATGTCGTTTTGTTTGTGTTTATCGGTGCTTTGGATGTGTTTATATGTAAGTGTATGACTTCCATGGTAGTTTACTAACCCCTGAACAGTGCAACTGCAATAATGCAAAAAAAAAAAAAAAAGCCCCGTTGCTGTTGTTTATTGCCTTAGATATGTTCATGTGCTTTATTTTTTTTACAGTGCATGCCTTCTGCATTGGCCGTTGTGTATTTTCTGTGCAAACATAAAAACAAATGGGTTTGAAGTGCTAACTTTACAATAATGATGTTCCTTTTTATGTTTACAGTGGTCAAGTGAGCATTAAAACTGGAGAAAAAAGGCCAGACTCATTAACTTTGAGTAGTGATGTGTGTTTAACTTTAATATGGCAAAAGGGAAATAAATAGCGCTTTTGTATTAACCTTGTTAACGTGTCCTGTTTGTCCTCAGAACCGGGCATTTTGTCTAATTTAGTGGGGTGTACATAAACAGATTTGTCCCTCCGCAGCGTAAATGGGTGTGTTGGAAAGTAAAAAGGGGTAAAATATGTTTGAGCCCAGCACATCACTCTGTTAATCCTGTGATATACTGTCATTTCTGCAGCTACCTGTCTGAAAAAGGACAGCGAGGATTTTGTTAAATGAGTTCCAGTAGCGTTTTTGTCAGGGTAACCCCTTATTTCATCTGTTGCCAGGGCAACTCCACGTTCCTCAGTGGTTGCTAAGGCAACCCCGGGTTGCTGTGACCCGCATATCTTCACCAAAAGAAGTTCCTCCCAAAATCCAGCCAGGGTTAGTGGAAGACTTTGGAGTTTTTTTTTTCTTTCTTTTCTTTGGGCCAACTCTTCGCAAAGCGTGCAGTCCGCTGTCTCGCGCGCATCCAGATAATCGATCCGATCAGTCAAGCTGACAGAAAAGGGAATGTCGCCACCCAAACAGTTGTGGCTTTACAGACACTCACTGAAGTCAGTGTTTAGTCTGACCTTCAGTGCTTGGAGCTGCAGTTGTGTCTTCTACCCTTGATAAAAGTTGCCAAGGCCAGAGAGAGGCCCGATTCTGCTCGCGCACCTTGCAGAAAGGCCGCGGAGTCACCGTGAAGACATGAATGGGAAAAATAATCACTTTTCCCCATTTTTATACCAGATACACAGTGAATCAGGGAAACTTAAAGATGCACCGTTTGCCGTGTAATATATTTGAATTTCAGTGAATTGGGTTAAACATTGAACTGACAGGAAAGTTTGACGTCTCATGGTCCAAGATTCCGCCTGCAAAAAAATATATTCCCGGTCCTATAATTCCCTGTAGCTCCTCCTATTTTCTACCTAAAATAACTACTTAAGGGACAGCTGCTTGTTTCAAATAAATTATTTGTCTGAAACTTCTTTAGAGGCTTCAGCGTTGTGTGTGTGTCACTACCTTGGGTGGATAATCCGTCCATAAACACCTCTAATAAAAGCCACTGAAAAATAGTTGTCTCCCTTTACAAAAGATGTGTTTACACTCCGCCTTCTTTTGGCGTTTAGCTGCACATCCTCCCACCGCTGCTCCTCTACCGCCATCTGGTGGTTGATAAGTGAACTCCGAGACGAACACAAAAGAGCATCAACCAGTCTTATCCAGTCGATTGATTAAATATTTACCTCAGCATGTAATTGAAATAATTTAAATAATAGAATAATAATTTTTTTTACAAAAAAACTGCAAATGTACTTTTTCATACACACCTGCCAATCATAATATTACAACTACTAACTCTAAAACTGATCTTGTTTACATGTTTTTTGTGCTATTTTGTTGAATAATTTGTTTACTTTAATCAATCATTACTTATTCATACAAATCTAAAATTGTAGTATCAATTGATATTGTCCCCAAAGAAATATCAAGAATATCAATAAATACACAGGAATGTATATGAAAAAGGCTTTTCTGTTGTACTGTATTCATCCTCATTTTTGGAAAGGGGTTTGAACAGCTTGTATGAATGTAATCTGGGAAATCCAAATTAATTTGTTTTTTTCTGACTGCTCAAAAAAATAAGTAAAACTTAGTCATGTGTTTGTACAATGCCAGGAATCTGACAATCTGCCATCTGCTGAAAGAAAGTGGTGTGTCTCAGCCCCCTGTCTGAACATGGGGGGGACAGTAAGAAGACATGGGTGGTATTGGTAGAGAAGCAGCTGACTGGATTCTCCCCCAAAGCCTCATACAGCCTCACAGCTGGCACTTACTAAACCAGCTGCCTTGCTGGGAATGAGGGGATCAGGATAACAACACAACTCCATAACTGCTGTTTTATTCTAATTATTTGGAGTCAGCTCCACAGTGGGAAAACGTAAAATGCAGCAGCTTATGTCCTTATAGTGCACACTAAACCGTGACAAAGAAATACCTCAGTGTACTCATTTATTTAATTTTTGACACAGAGAAAGACCAAGTTACATCCACCAATCACAGAATGAGTGTCACAGTTCTATCAGCTTTCTAATTTTAAACCTGAGCTTCCACTCTCCAAGAATGGAAGTTTAGCCAGGCCCACCATATGACCTAAAATTAGCCCCCACAACCCCTTTGGAAAGGATCACTGCTCCCCTATTGTAGGTTAACTTGCTCACACACACATGCATGCACTAGCTGCTGTAGAGGCGTCACACACTCCCTGGAAGACGTCTTTTTCTTTCTTCAATTGAATTTTTCCTCCACTGATAACTTTGGAAATATGAACTCAAAGTGAGGTAGGTGCATGAGCACGGTGAAAAGCTTCCATTTCATGGAATAAAAATCCATCCTAACAAAAATAACCCGAGTGTCTCCCTGCTTTGGCAGATGGAAGGGTTTTGATCTGCATTTGCCTGGAGTTACACCATGGCTCTGGGCCAAGCTGTCGACATGAGTTTGATGGACATTTCTAAGATCTTCTCCCTGCTGCAGCCCAAGGAGGAGGACGAGGACAGCGAGCTGTGTCAGGCCTTGAACAGCGCTGTGAGCAGCGACGACGTGACTCTGCTCGCTGAGCTGCTTTCTCAGGAGAATTACAGGAGGTGTATTAATGCTCGAAGCGGGTGGGGGGTCCCGGTAACCCCCTTGCGCACTGCAGCTTCTCTTGGACACCTGAGGTGCCTGGAGCTGCTGTTGGAGCACGGTGCAGAGGTGAGCTACAGATACAGTACTTTATTAAGCAAATGTCTGTTATTTTATCTAATTACCTAAATTAAATACTTTATTTCCGCTGTTTAGTTTAACAGGGTCCTTTAACTCTGCGTATCCATAATGAAAAGAGTAAATCTCTTCAACAAGGTTCATTGAATGCTTTTATTAGTCATAGTTAAATGTACAAATATCAGTATTTGCATGTTATTGGTGAAGAATAAATAAAGATGGCACAAATGAATAAAGGTTCAGGCTTCACAGAAATACGGTTCAAGATAAAAAAAACCCTGTCGAAGGATGCAGCTCAATCTCCAAATCTCTATCAAGTCATAGAACAAACTGTGAACATTATCTTCGCAAAGGCCACCTGAATGAAGCAGAACAAAATTAAAGAGGTTTTAGTACAGACAGTTCATTCCAGGCTTCCAAAATGGCCATTTTGGCACAGTTTGGCACCATCTGTTCTCAATGTCCTCCAATTGGAGGAGCTCAGGTTTTTTTTAATTATTATGTTAAAAAGAAAGTAAAAGGGGGAAGGACTCATGACATCTTCACCAATTTTTCATGTTCTGTTAAAGCTGCATCAATTATCATTTTATTAATCTATGAATTAACATCAACACTAGTGTCCTACAGAGCCTTTCAAGTTTTTTTTTCTGTCATTTGCTTGTGTTTTTAACCAATCTAAGAAATATACATAACACAAACATCTATCAACAGACTCAGTAAATAAATGATTCTGACACAAAAAGGCTGCTGAGTTATCATCACTGTTGTTCATCACTGTTCCTATAGTTGTTTTATTTAAAAAGGAAAAAGAGACAAAAACATAAAGCGATGACACCAAACTGTTTTAGCACCACACTGTAAAACAGACCCAAAAGGAAAATAAATGAAGGTGTTTAACAGATGAAGTATGACATTACTGCATTTATTCTGGCTTTCATCATAAGTCCAAAGCATTTCAGCTGTTCCCGGCTTTGTGATGTAGAGATCCGTTTTGGAAGATGGAGTCTTGTAAAGAGCCATTTCTTTCAACTTCCACCATAAACTTTTAGTTGGTTGAAATCCAGACTGCTTGCTGAGTTCAAGTCTCACTGAAAGGAAGTTTGATGCTTTTCGTTTTGTTTAAATGATGCATTATTCTTTTCTGCAGATAAGTCCCACATCTTTTATTCTAATCACAGACTCCTGTTTCTTTACATTTGTGTTTAATTTCTTTTGTTGTGGACTTTCTATTTCAAGGCAGTTTCTGTCATGACTCTTTAACACCTAACTTGTTGTCCGATAAAAACCTTATATATTTTATTCTTAAAATCTAAGCGGCAGCTGAGAAGGAATTTATTTGTAAAGCACACTTCATGGAAGTGCTTTACATAAAACATTAAAAAGCATTACAGGTGGTGCAGGAAAGTACTAATGAGTAAAAGGCAGAAACAGTTAAGAAAAATAATGAATTTAATTAAAACAATTAAAAGCAAGATAAATTAAAAGTTACCATGTCGATTTCATGCATAGGTGCATGAGAAACAGAAATGTTTTTGATCTGGATTAACTTGTAAAATGTAATGAACAGGTAATACAGCAAACATACCAAAGTATGTTTTTCAGGTATGTTTTATAAAGTCAGAAAATCCAGCTTTTAAATAAAACTGTTTAGTCAAATCTGCAATTTTTTATGTTTCAAAAAACAAAAATAAAAACAGAAGCTAAAAGTCTGGATTCTGTCAGACATTTCAAGTTTAATACTGAACAGAGGATGTTGGCTCGAACTCAGACAGGACAGTTTACGCTGATGTACTCTGGCCCAGCGATGCGTTCATGTACCAACATATGTATGTACATTTGGCAACATCTGCTGGTCCTGAGATGCCCCAAACATAACTCAACACCTAAAAACTAAATATACAGCAAATGTCTTCCGAAGTTCAGTATTTTCTGTCTACTTTTGAAAATACGTCATGAGACTTATGTTTTTATGAAGTGTTTTTTGGATTATTGATGTTTTTTTTCACAGTTTTGTTGTTTTAAAAATACATGTTATTTCGATTCTGCTCTATTTAATGAACAAATATTTAGATTTGGGTTTTTTTCTAGTTTTAGTACGTTTTCTGAATTTCTTTTGTGTTTTCCAAAATTTGTGGTTGATTTATAGATTTTTTCCTACTTTGGTTTTGTTGAATGTTGTTTTTTCCCCTCATTTTTCTGTTTTCAGTTTTGCTTTTGTTGTGTTTTCTAAAAACCATCAGTATTTTGGGTTAAAGCTTGTCCACAGTGGAATACCTTGTTTGGAAAAAGGATTGAACACATGTGGAACCTCCTGTTTTTAACATGGTCCTTTTTAAATCCAGGTAGACCTTCTGGATGTGAAGGCCCAGACGCCTCTGTTCACAGCTGTCAGTGGGAAACATCTGGACTGTGTGGTCTCCCTGCTGAAAGCCGGGGCCGACCCTAACGGCAGCCAGTACAACAACTGCTCCCCGGTGCTGACGGCGGCCCGGGAGGGCGACGTAGACGTGGTCCGGGAGCTGCTGCGCTTCGGGGCCGAGGTGGACGTCAAACCCAAAGTCCCAGAGTGGGCGTCTAACGCCACGGCGTGCAGAGGGCCCCTCTACATCTCAGCTGTGTACGGGCATCTGGACTGCTTTAAGCTGCTCCTTCTCCACGGGGCCAACCCCAACTACAACTGCACAGACGAGAAGATGCTGGCGAGAATTAAGCAGCCAAAGACAGTCCTGGAAGTGTGTCTCCGTTACGGCTGCGGGGTGGAGTACATCCAGCTTCTCATAGACTTTGGGGCAGACGTGTTCCTGCCTACACTCATCATCGACAAAACAACCAAGCAGAATGAAGCTCTGGTGCTGCTGCTCAAGGAAAGAGGTGAGACTCGTAGATCAAAGTAAGTTCAGCATGAAAACGTCTCAATCTGCAAATGTTTCACCTTTACTCGTCACTTCTGTTTTTGCACCAGTTTGCCCCAAAACACTGATGTCGCAGACCCGACTGGCAATAAGAAGATGTCTCCCTTTTTCCAACAAGGAGCCTGCCATCGCCAGTTTGGACATTCCTCTGATCCTGAAGAACTTCTTAAAGCACGACACCTCTGAGCTGCTGTGACGTTGTAGCCGGTGCTGCCTGCCTCGTCTGGACAGAATATTTTCTTTTCCACTCCTTTCCACAAGCAGGAGAAAATAATAGGGAGATTAACCACCAATTTGAGTGTGTACACTGTCATACAATGTTTATATAGTTTTGGCATTAAAGCTCACGCATAGATGTGTTGTTGGAAAAGGTCCCTTTGTTGTAGGAAGTGTAGCACCACGGCTGACCACTAGAGACCACAGTTACACAACGCATGGCTCTCATCTCCATTTAAGCCTCCTCACGGACAGTTCGGATCATCCTCTTTGCATCAGATTTGGTTCTTTTTCACATGTGACTAACAGTCGAATCCACTCCCTGCTTCATTCAGTCACGACTAAAGAAAACACAGACACACACACACGTGTTCAGGTTGTCTGGCTGTACCACACCAAGTTGGCTCAGATCTTGCCTGAAAAACAGTTTTGCATCTTTGGACTTCAAAACATCAGGAAGCGGAGCGAAGAGCCGACACTTCAGCGCGGCCACCGGGGAGAAAGATTTGCATTACTCTCATTATTTATTAATTACAGCCGGCGCCGCCTCCCATATCTGTCCAGACGTTTATTGATTTCTTTTATTTGATGACTCGTGATTATGTTGTTTATTTCCTCTGTAAAGATCCTGGAATGAATGTGTCAGCTGTTGGGAACGGCCGCTCCAAACAGGAAATGATGTCACACGACAGGAAAGCCAGCACAATGCTCCCGGTCACACACTGACGCCCCGACACGCACTTCTGTAGAGGTTTTATTTTCAACAAAAAGTACAGCTATATCAGATATGGATTGATTTTTTTCTTTTTTTACAGCGAAGTACAACATATTCCCAGTGCTTCTGATTACATCAAAACATATAATGTACATACAGTTGACATCTCCACTCTCCCATTCACAGTTTCTGGATTGAATAGGCATTATTTTAAGGTTTTTCATTTCTACAACAAATAAACTTAAAAGGCCAGCAAGAGAGAGAGAGAGAGAAAGAGAGAGAGAGAGAAAGAAAAAAAAAAAGTTGCATATGGCGTCAAAGGATGCGGATTCTGTGAGTAAATTTTTCTGTGACAGGAAAAAATCCAGACCTCAAACTAGATGGTAATATACAATGAACAGGTTCCAAGTGTGGGATGTCAGCCTTCTGGTTGTCGTCGACCACATGGGTATTTGGCTCATTGAAGACTTGTACCCTGACTAGTGAAACAACACAGGACTTGCAAGGAGCTCCTACAGAAGATGCCGCTACGCTAAATGTGAGTGAAGGCGGTTACTGGCTCATGTTTGTACACCCTGGACCAAAAGGAATGACAGAAATCTGAGCATCCTGTGATGCAGCTCAGAGACAGTCTGCTAACTCGGCTCTCTCGCTTATATGACCAGAAAGACAGGAAAAAGAAAAGAATAAAATACTTTCAGCTGACCTCTCAGCTCTCAGTACAAGGTCAGTTTGATTATATAAGAAAAATAAAACCAATATATACATCCTTTAAACAGTTTGGCCCAAAACGCTACGGCTTAATACTGATGTCAATAAATAGAAGAGAGGAGCAAATTTGTAAAGTCAAGTCATTGTACTTCATTTCTTAAACAAGAGCATGATATGAATTCAGATGAAGTACTGTGTTTGAGTGCGTCTGTTTATTTTTAGCTCACCCACAGAGGTTTTCGAATGCATTCAGCTCTTCTGCTTGACTACAAATGTATACACAAACACCCATGATCAGAGCTGACTCCTATTTGGTTCACTGTTGTCATAGAAAAATTATACCCGTTTTGCCTCCGCTGATGATGGTGTTCTGAAAATAAGCAGTAGTCTGGAGCCTGACAGTGTTAAAAGAAACAACTTACAGGATCAAAAAGAAAGAGAGAGATTAAAAAAAAAAGATAATAATGTTACAGTTTATAGTTGCCATTTTATCTGGGCAAAGAGAATCTCATTCGACCTATCAGCTGTGGAGTTTGTCATTCAGCATGAGGAGGTGCTGTTCCGCTCTGGCTGACAATAAATGAAAACAGAGGCTGCGACCTGTGGTGTGAAGTGAGCGGGACACAGGTGGACAGAGAAAAGAACTCCCTTTAGTGAGATGGCATGGGTAGGAGGGGGGAGAAGGGTCACAAATGAATGCTTTCATAGTGTAGCGGGG
>JAVQJG010192888.1:0-32299 GCA_036024015.1 Craterocephalus amniculus | reverse complement strand
TTTTTTCACTCCCCCCACAGTTGTCATGAAGGTAAACCTGACATTTTAATCCTAAAATGTTTTTTTGAACCAGGCTGTAAACATGTTTGAATCTGCTGGAAAGTGGGCCTTTTTTACATGGGTCAATTGGAAATTGCTCTGTTTTGCAGCCAGCTCCTAGTGGTTGAGGAGGGAACTGCAATTTTTTGCACTTCCACATGGGCATCACTTTTTTAGCGGAAGGTTGCCGCTTGGATGAAATACATGTTCAAAAGTACTCTGAATTTATTAGCTTTTGCTAAATTCAAAGATTATAACTGATTACAATAAGAATACTAAATAACAGTATTAATTTTCATTATTTATTTGGTTGTTATCAAATATAAAGTCAGAAGGGCAAATAAATTAAAGCTTCCTATGAATTAAATAGTTTTACAGTCAACAAAATGTAATATATTTTAATATAACTTCTTAAGGTAAAGTATGTTGAATGTGATTTAATGCTGAAAATGTATCATATACTGTATTTTCAAATATTCCCATGTCTAACCTAAAACTTTACAATGGCACTTCTGTTCTCACTTTATCGAAGAGGCTATAAAAGTGAAATGAATTATCATGCAGATGAATGCACACACAGGCTCACCATTCATCTCAAGGAAGGCGGAGAAATATAGTTTCCTACTGTAAATATCCTGTGTTTACATAAGAGAGGCGCCTAAAGCTGGTAACCCCTGCCCCACAAAAAAATATATGGATGTGTTCAAGCTTCATCTTTAAGTTATATCATCCCCTTAACCTGCTTTCCAGGAGTGCCCTTGAGCAGTTAGAGTAACACAGGCTGACCCATAAATCAGGTCACTTTTATAGGTAAAGCCCACAAGAGAGAAAATCTGAAAAGAATAAGCTCTTCTATATCCATCTTGTATTTTTATATTAACATTGTAATATTTTTTACCCTTTTTGTATATATTTATGAACTTGCTTTTTCAAGTTAACTTAATAACTTAGAATACAAAACTACACTGTTTATTTGAAAGTCCAACCAAAGGACAGAAATAAGGGAAGCAGTTATCCAAGCTAAATCCAAAGGTATCACAACACACCTACTGGGCAGAAAACAGGATTATCATTGCAGTATACCATAAATAAGCAACATGTTGGGATGACAGGACTCCTGTTGTGAATAAGTGGACTTTAGAGAAGCTAGTGGATTTTGTAACCTTTGCACATGCCCGTTGACTGCTTCACCTACACAATCTTGTGGCATAAATTGTAGCTACAACATATTCATAATTACGCAAAAAGCCCTTAGTTCTTCTACAACATATGCCTCAAAATTTCCCCAGTACCCATTTTTTTCTCCCACAATTCATGTTTCCACACATTCATGTGACATGATGACAGGAAGTAAATTGGTGTGGTATGTGATTCTTCATACCACAACCTTCAGTCTTTCAAGCATAGGATTTCTGATTTGAGTCATGTTCATCACAAGCTGTAAACATCAGTTCATTTGTGTTTCTACTTCTCCTATTACTTGTTTTCTCCCACCTATTGTTGGTTAGGAGTTGAAAAAACTACAAGGTTAGAGTTAGAATTCATACACATGTTTTGATGTAGACATCAAAAGTTTAAGTTGGTTAACAGAATTGGTCACTGGTCAAAGTTTCTGTCACATTCCCAGGGGTACCTACCCTGTTGCAGGACTCTGTTAAGGAATCATACAAGACTTTCAATACCATAAAAAACATACCAAATGATCACCGAAGGTTTTTTGTTTCATTAATCTTTGGAATGTGCTAGCGGCATTTCAAAGCCCAAACGTCCTTTAAATTATCAAAGGTTGTGAAAAACATCTTCTTGGGCTTGTCTCCTTTCGTAACTGTGACCTAATTATGTATAACAACTGGCCAAATCCATAGTGGAAAAGCAACACACATCAGACAGCTCATCCATGTACTTCTTAAACTAGGGCAATGTATTGTTGCTGGTTTTAGGGCCTTTTCACATGGCGCGCTCGGGCCCGTGCCGTGCCCGGGATCGATCACTCCTGAGTTGTGTTCACATCCCAGTGCTTGAACCAGGCTCGGGCACGCTTGGTAATGTCGGCGCCAGAACACTAGGTGGCAGTGTTGAGGAAACTTGGCTGATAGCGAACAACCGAGGAAGCAGCACGTCTTCAGCCTTACTCTATCAATAACAAAGCGAACTCATCTTGTTACTTAGTATTTTCTTCTCCACTATAGATGCAAGCCAGGCAGTCATATTTTATGTTTTGGCCGTTTTAAATCACTCCACAGTAATCTCTTTGCGCTCGCGATCGCCACGTTCGTTTACAGTGAAGCTAACAGTGTTACTAATGCTAAATCTGCCGGTAGGGTCGGATGTTGCTTTGATCAGTTCCGCTTGTAGCCCACATGTCACATCCGGCACGGCCCGGATTGCGTTCACAAGCAATCCATCTGTGCTCGAGCCCGGGTCCTGGACTACCTCCCAATCTGGGCCACCCGTGCCGCGCCCGGGCCCGGCCTGTTTGCATTCACATTGACAAAATCTGTGGTCAAACGTGCTCGGACCCGGGCCCGAGCACGCCATGTGAAAAGGCCCTCAAAGCCGCATCTGAACTATAAAACCCTGAACACAAAGAAAGATCTGAGAGAAAAAAAAAGATCAAAGACATCAAACTAAATAAGAAACAGACAAACCCAGAAAACAATACGTTTATGAACATATTCAAAAAGAAACAAGACTACAACATAAATGTTTGGTCTCCATGGCAGCATTTTTACACAGCAACTTCACCAACTTTGTGGTTGGAGTGTAACATTTTGTGCAAAGAAGTCTGCCACTCTCTCCCCTGATTGCCCCTCAAATTGGTCTGTTTGGGACACACTCGTACCATAATAGCCCGCCTGTGGTCTAAGTGACACGATCTCCCAGCGCTGTTACCATGGCAGCACAGTGGCACGCATGTGACATTCTGGACAGGTCTCAGGGAGTCAATTAAAAGGAACTCAAGTGGTAGTTTCAATTCTTTAGAAACCAGCAATTTTCAGAAGAATTGAAAATGACTAGTAAATAAAGTCCTGAAAAAAAAAACTAAAATACTACTTCACTGAATTATGGCACATGAGATGCATGTATGACCCTATAGAAGATGCTTAGCCATAGGAAGGAACAATAATAAGTTGTTTACTCAGCGGTACCATAAGTTTTCAAACACTTTAAAATGATGACACAGTGGTTCTTCATTCTTCTAACATAACCTGGCATTAGGCAAAAATATCCCATTCATTTAGAGGTACTTTTGTTTTACTATCTAAACAAGAGGGTCAGACTACTCCGTTTGTCCTCTTAGAGATGCACGACATAACTTTCTGGTAGGGACAGGCGATACGTATATCTAAAATTTACAGATACAGATATTTACAACGATAACTGATTCATGTTGCAGCAACTCACAATTCAATTCGATTCGGTCTCAATTCTCGATTCAAACCAATCTTAATTCACTTTGAATCTTCTTTTAGTAACAAAACGTGCTGATAAACTCTGTTCCTCTATAAGCAGAAACAGCTCTGGAGAAAGCTCACAGTACAGGTGAGACGCAATATGTTTACTGAATTAGCCGTGGACAGGGGCTCAGAGGAAATCTCAAAAAGTTTTGTAGTGCATATGGTGCAAGTAGGTTTTCCTCAACTTCTACAATCTAAAATAAAGCTACGCAAAAATGGTAAAATATCTGAAATTTTGAAGTGCGAGTAAGAATTTTACTGTGCTTTGACTTGTTATAAGAAATGAATAAAGTCAAACTGCTTCTAACTATAACAATATAATAGTTTGACAACCACAAAAATCCATTAAAGGTAATATTGTATGAAACAACGCTAGTGTTAACAGTAATTAGGAATAGCTTACAGTACGTATTAAATTTCACTTAAATAAAGGCAGGTGATATACAGTAGAAGGTGATCCCAAATATTCTGATGCTGCCTTAGAGCATTTCCTTTTATGTCCTTTTTCTCATATTCAGTGGGTCTATTGCCATGATTTTTGGCTTAGCTAAGAAAGCCCTGAGCTCAGAGTAGTATCACAGCCATAATTACAGACTACCATGGCTTGTTGTCAGGGAAACCAAAGAGAAACTCTCTAGGAATGTTTTTCCTCTTGCAGAGCATGTCTCCTTCAGTTAGAGCAAAACTGTCTCCCGTTTTCCTCATTGATATGAATCTCATTCAAAGATGCATTTTAAATCAGTGTCCCTGTTTTTCCTAACCAAGTTTTCAGAGGTAGTTTAACTCGGGTGGTCTTGCCCTGAAAAAGGCAATAGAAAATAACAGAGTAATAATTAGAGTTTTGCCATTTCAAAAGCTCAAGAAAGGGGAAATTTTGTACTAGTAATGACCACTTATTTAGGATTTATCATTGTATCACACTGCTTAGCTTTGCAAGCAAGCTTTTGGATGCTTATTCAAGAGGTGCATCTTACCAAAGCCTATCATGGTTTTATTGGAATGGTTAATTAACAAAAGGCATAAAGATACAGTCAGCTTTGAGTTCCATCTACATGGTTTTTGGATGCCACAGCACAAACACATATCCGCAACCTTCAATAATAATTTTCTGTTTGTACAATAAATAAAAACGGTTGTGTCTTGATCATAGTCACTACAAGACCTAGTCACACTCCCCACTTGCTTTCTCTGCTTATTGTCAGGGCCCTGACAACCTTGCAAGCTTTATGAATGTCACTTCTCGGATCAACACTTATTAACATTCCCAGCAGCCTGCTCTGTGTCACAGTCACCGCATAGTGCAATGTCACAGTGTTGTCATTTACAAGAAAGGAAAACAAGTTTATTATTCATTAAATGTTAGTAAATGATTTAATTTCCCTCCCCAAATACCTCATTCATTTGGAGGTGTATCACAATTTCACTCAGCTCTTGGATAATTACCGAGTGTGCAATCTGATTTGCTTTAAGTATGAAATGTGAACGGTCAACTCAATTCAGTGTAGTGATTAGTAATAGGTCATTTCTAAGTGTTAAATTACAAGTCAGAGGAAGACTATTTTCAGGTGTGACTTGACTTGCACTTATCAGCACAATTTGACAAAATTGATAACCTTATTCACATGGTGGATTAGACAATAAGGACAATAAATTATTAATGTTGAGATACTATGGCAGATGTATAGCAGCAGCCATAAACTATATGACCATTAATACAGTGTGAAAAACAAAGCTGGTGGCAAGCCTGTCAAATTTGGTGCATGCAAATGTTGGTATAACTCTGATAAGTCAAGCAATGGAAACCAGAACATTTGCAAATGAAAAGTAACATTGGTATTACACATTGTAGAGTGATAAGCTGTACAACCAAAAACTTTATGACATATATTAATATTATCCAATAACAAGTCATCATGTCTGATATGATTCTGAACCCACATGGCACCTCAGAAACTACACCATGTGCCCTGTCAGTGTCTCAATACTGTAAACAATCTGTTCTTGCTATATTTCCTCCTTGTCCACTTCTTACAAGGCTCCTCTCAGTCTGTACATTCCAGCCACAGCAACTTAATGACCCGAGCCAGGAACCAGGCTTGGAACTGGGCTGTATGGCTGCAACTGTGACTGGGTCTGAAGCTTTCAATCAGTGAAAGCTGGACAAGTTCTCCCCGACTAGTTCCTCCTTAAGCAAAGCCCTGAGCTGGCAAACTGCTACTCTCCCTCTTTTCTGTGCTTCCAGTCGCTCCCGGCCGTCTCCCTTAAACAGTTTTGGCCGCTAACGAAAGGTTTGACCTCTCTTTGCTCGCCTTTTGGGTTCCTTACCTTGAGTGCAGCCTCTTGCCGGCCAGATCCTGCTCCACGCCGTTAGTAGCCGACTGAGCCATAGAAGCGCCTAGCTCCTTGCTCGCTTCCTCCCGCAACGAGACCCTTTTACAATTGCTCACTCTGGAGGCAACAACCTTTTCTTCTTTCTTCAGCTGTTCCGCTTCTCTGTCCCTCCCTCCTACTCTTTTTTTCTCCACACTCTCTTCTTTCTCCATTCACTACAGTAATGGCAGCCTCCGAGGATGTGAGGTATTGTACAAATAAGCCATAAAAACACACAGCCCCTCCCCCGACAACACGTCACGTGTTGTGTAGTGGCTCATCGTTTATCAGCTGATGAGCAAGAGCAAAGTATGGGTTTCACGTCTGAAAACATTATTCACAGTTAATCACCGCTTCTGTATCATTAAAACTTCCGGTTTCCAATCATTTATTACCATGACACAAGCTCCAACATGACACATTTGTACGCTAGGCTACTTTACGCTTTGACTTTTATCGTCCAATTAGCCATCACATTAAAATAGGGAAACTTGTTTTGAAGTCAAAAGGCAAGATTTTGAATATGATAGTTAATAATAAAAAATCAATTAGATAAAATCTTCAAGTAGGAAAAGGAGAGCTGTTTTACCATAAAGAAAATTGGGACTTAGCTATAACATTGTAATGAAACGTATCATGTTATAAGGTGACTGTTTATTGTAAAAACGTTAAACTTACATGTTGTGACGTTAGAATTTATTGAAAAATGTGAAAGGTATGAAGTTTGGTAGTTTTATTGATAAAACGTGACGTAGCGTAGTTGATTGTTTCGAGATTGTGACCTATGCCTATTCGATCAAAATAATGTCTATTAACATTATTTTCATCAGGCAGAAACATATTTCTTTAAATGATAAGTCACTGTTGTAGATGTGATGGAGTGAGAGTTATAGACTAACCTATAGACCGTTGTGCAGCGGGTGCACAGTTGCTCACAAGACAAATGGTCACAAGACAAAATGCTCACACCGTTTTTGGAAAAGAGAAATGCTCATAGAATTGTTTTTGATTTTATTTTTCAGTAGAAGAAGATGGAAAAAAGAAACTATTAATTTTTACATTAAATTAAATTCTCACAAATGTACTAGTCTTTGCTTACTCAAAACCACATTTACACATTATTTGCCTTTACAATACTAATGGACAAAAGATAAGTTGACTTCACATTACATGTAAACTTCTCATCAGGCTCACCTCTTTGTTTTCACTAGACCTCTCACTTAAAACTCACAAGTTATTTCCAGGGACTTTATTTTGCACAGACCATGACTTATTACGTTAAGTCAGTCTTATATCGGTTTTAAAAAACTAAGTAGAGTTTAAACTAATGTAAAGGATGTGTCTTTATTCAAAGTTTATTTTTGTTAGGACAGGCAAGACTGTGGGAAATTTGGAATAGCCCACCACAAAACAAAATTCAGTGTCACAATCTTCTTTCTTAGATTCCGAACTGAGTTATCAAAATAAAGAAAAGAGGACAGGTGCGCTTCAGGTATCCTTCAAACCTTGGTGCTCATGAAAGGGAACGCTGACGGAAAAAAGAGGATTTAATTACAAAAAATGTTAAAATATTAATGAATGAATAAATACATAAATAAATAAATAAATTACTGAATTAATCCAGGTCCAGGCACTCAAAGTGGTTAAAAGTTAAAAAGGCCTTTGAAAAAAATGGCCTAGAAGCATTTAAAATAACACAGTCTCGGCTGATGCCTTCTTCAGGATGTAGTGACATGTGGGATCATATCATATAATCATCCCTTGATCATTTTTAGAGACTGTGTGCCTCTTAGATGATTTCCGATGTGCGTTAACTGAGTTGTCCTCGGTCAGAAGGAACAGGCAAACTCTGACAGTACAGCTCAGATTAATTTACTGAAGAGGAATAAGGTCCATGGATGCATTGTGTCTGTCTGTCTGTATGTGTGTGTGTGGTTATCTGTAATAGAAGAAAAGGATAAGATAATACCAAATTAAGATTTTCAAAATGACCTGAGTGATAACTTTATTGTTTTTGCTATTTTTGTAATGTGCCATTAGAAGTTAAGATAAAAGATCTTCTGACCAATAGGGGCCACTTGGCATGTGCATATAGGTTAGCCTTTGCATTAACCCAGGTTGTACCCATTTCAAAAATATAGTTTTAATTGTCCAAGTTTCTCCAATATAAATTTTTACTTCAGAGTGCCTGAATATCAATAGAAAGAATATCACATATCTTAATTTTTCCACCTATAATACTTTTTGAAATTTCCATTTGGAAAAAGATTTACAGGTCTGGATGCAATTCTTGCCAGTCATTTTACTCATGAGCGTCCAAGCTTCTGCACTACCCGAGTTAACCACATGGAGGCAGCATTGTATCAATGAACGATAAGCCGGATTTGTTTTTCTTCTCTGAAACATCGTGGAGTCACAGCTGTGAAGAAAACAACAGTGGGAGTGAACATACATGAGTCAGTGTATTCACTATTCATGTATCGAAAGCAGAGCATTATTGGCATATTTGGCCTGTCTCTGCATTTATTTGAAATAAGAGGATTAAATACTGTGGGGTTTTCTTTGTTTTTGTTTTCTATTGTTTCTTATGGGCAAGTAAGTGAACACAAACATACATATTATCGTGTGTGATCTTTGTTATCAATGATAATACAATTTTTATGTGTATATAAGTACATTTCTAAAATGTCTGAAATGATAATCTCACTATCTTTTTACTCTTTTCTTAAAGATTTATTGTCACCAAAAACATGGAATAAAAAATGCCAATGATGGAAGTAATGACAGAAAACATCCAGTCTAAATAAAGTATTTGTTTTCCATCTGATTATTCATATGCAATCAATTATATCAAGCCATCTTATACTGTAATGGATTTTTGATATTCTTCTAGTAAAAATACATTTAAAAAATAGATTAATATTTTTTGCCTTGTTATCAGTTTATTAAAATTATGTTATTTTGATGTGACTGTCTGGATGTCTAAAGATAATAAGTTAATGTTCTGGAAAGATGACTATTCACTAATCTTTAGAATATGTTTTGTATCTCATCGAAGAGGAAACCACTTATTTGAATAAATTTCTTTTTGTATAATGAATTAGCAGCTCCTCAAAGGAACTACTTTAATCTAGTTTTCTCAAACAAAAAAACATGTTTTCTTATTTTGTCTTTTGTTTTACTTTTCATTTTTTATCTTTTGCTTAATCCTCAGTTGAATCTTGCATAGTCCATGCAGCCACTCACCACAGACAACAATGAGCTACAAAAGCAAAATGAGATTGGAGGTAAGCTGATTTCAGATTTAAAACTAAGTAACTTAAAATTTATTCTCTTTTGCGATACAGCCCAGTTTGCATAAACAAACCATCTGCTAGCGTAGTAGGTGAGCTATAAATGTTTTTATACTGTTGTATGATCAGTCTATGAATGTGTACTAAGGGGATGCTTTCATCACCCTGGAGATTACTGCTTTCCGCTGACAAAAACAATAGAAAAACACAGTAACTGTCCATAAATGCATAATGTATAATAATTTAAGACCATGAGTCACAATGATAATATCTCTTTGATGCTTCCTAAACCATTTCCTGATTTTTTTTATCCTAAGGAGATAAGTCAGCTTGTTCCTGTAACAAAACAAATATATTGTTTTTTTTTACAAATCCTGCAGCACTTGAATCAACAATGCATTTACTAGAAACTTCCATAGATCTAAAATTTTAGGAAGCTTTTCGTTATTTGTATCTTGGTCAACTCAAAAACAGGCATAAACAGTAGAGGCAATAATTTGTGCAATATGAGTGCATTTAATATAGGTAGATGATTGAATTAGTCATTAAGCCGTTTTGAACCTCATTTTGGTTTTGAATTGGTTTGACTTGTGTGATTTGTTGAGCCTCTATGTGTTTTGTTTTTCTTTTTAATTTCATTTTAGTTTCTCAGCATCTGGAGATTTGCTTGAGATTAAAAACCTTTGTGGGAACCAGTTTGTATTTCCTGCATCAATGAATATATTAAAAATACAATTTACAAGAAACAGGTTTATCAGTGGGAAATACAATCAGTTTGTATTACTGGTCACAAATAACAGGAGTTACTTGGTGACAGATTTCACTTACTGTTTGACTAAGACAAAATATGCAGTTTTGGAATCTTTTTCTGTAGGAGAGCCTTTTTTTAATTTGGTAGCACCACATTTTTGAGAAAAATGCTTTTGAGGGATGAGTTGTAGAGCTGGAAGTGTGGATAACACTCAATAAAAACTTGCAAAACTTACCAAATCTTCCAATACCAAAGAGCATATAATGACACTTGTTTTGTAGGTGTTTGTAGTTGCTGCTAATCAGGTGCTTATTCATCCTTCAGGTTTTGGATGTTTCCCTTTTTGAAATCACCTGATTCTTTGCAGAAAACATAACATAAACATAATAAGCATTTCAATAAATTACATACTATGTTTTTGTTTATGTGATATTGCTACAGGAAAACCACAAGAGTTATTGTCATATTGTGTAACTTTAAAATAAACACATCACTGACACATAGTATTTCTCTTTCAATAAATGAATAACAATTTCTGAAATTCTGAATTCAGCAAATATGCAAGAGATTTTCATAAAATAAGGGTGCATCTTTAGAGTTATCAATGGTGGAGGTAAATATTTTGTTGTTTTCAGATGCCATACAAAGCCTAATGTCTATGATTCAAAAACAATTATGTTAAAATCTACCTATTTTAACTCCAATGTATTGATTGTAAAACAATATCTCAAAGAACATATGTAATGACTAATGGATAGAGAGGAGAAAACAATTAGCATAATGGAAAATCAGAAATAATCTTCTCTAAAATCAGTCTTGGAGTTTGAAGAGATGATGGGGAGGAAGGGAAGGGAATGGATGAGCAGAATGTCACTGGAGTTGGCGTTGCTTATCCCCATCCTTAAACCTTTGCTGAATTCCTGTTATTTTGCCACTATTCCGAAGAAAGTGCAATAAGTCCAAAAATGCTCCTTATGTTCAGAATGAGTTTGTGGTTCCTCAAGTTTTCTATTTCTGTTATGCTGAAATTTGTCCTTTATCATATGATTTTTAGAAAATTGTATCTGCATATCATGACATATGTTTACAATGTTTATTTATCATGTCTGGGTACAGTGGAGGTTTAAAAAGACATGTGGCAACAACATCTACCATTTATTATCTGCTTTAAAATGGCCCACCCACTAAAATGAAATGTACTTGAATCAAATAATAGAACTTTAACTCTATTATAAATTAAACAAATGTTGTATAACTTTTCTACAAACAACCAATGGATGGCAGTGTTGTTTCCTATCATTGACCAGACCTCCCTATACAAGTTTTGCATCAGAAATGACAGGGTTAAATACTTGACATAGATATCATGTATTATTTCTGCAAACAAATAAACACAAATAAAAACAATCAATTTTTTTGACTGATGAACTTTATTTAGAAACTATGAAAATATATGATCTGATGCAAGCATGTGTAAAAATAATTAAGAAACTTACTTATACCTTTGTGTTATATCATTCTTTAAATGTGTAATGATACATTCCTACACCGTTACAATCTTTGACTTTTGACCTTTTTACTGATATCTCTATGGATAATCTGGATAATCAGGACACTTGTCCCATAGAGAGATATCATCAGGTTCCTTGGAGTACAGATCTCTGATAATCTTACCTGGGGTTCATTCTAGAAAGTGGGTTATGTTAAAACCCTAAGTTGGAGGAAACTGGGTTTTCTTAAAAAACATACTTTTAAATATGATTATAGAAAAAGTTGTTTTGATTTAGTAACATGAGTTTTAAAATGTTTTTATTCCTGCCTCCCAAAACAACAAATTTTGCCATATATGAATACATGCCCCTCAGGAATCCATGAAACAAAATATGGAGTTGCCCAAGGATCACTTTTAGGCCCAATACTTTTTAATCTGTACATGTTGCCACTTGGGTCATCAGAAGTCATCAGAAGACACAGCATTGCTTTTTATGCAGCTTTACATCGCTGTCTCCTAATGACCTAGAACCAGTTAACACCTTTTTAAACTGTATTTTAGACATAAAGTCATGGATGGCAGAGAACTTCTTAAAGCTCAACCAGGACAAGACTGCGGTTTTAATCATTGGTTTTGAAGACAAGAGAGATATCATTTCATGCAAACCTTAAACCTTCTCAGTGTGTGAGAAATCTGGGTGTACTTTTTGATTCTGAGCTGAATTTGATCCCACACTTTAGAAGTGTCACAAAGACAGGATTTTATCATCTTAAAAACATCGCCAGACTCCGCCCATTTCTTTCTCTTGCCAGCACAGAGAGGCTGATGCCGGTTTTACTTCTTGTAGATTAGATTATTGTAATGTCCCTAACCCTCTGGTCTTCCTAATAAGAGTCCTTCAGGTTTACAGAGTTAGTGTTAGGAAAGTGAGAACCAAAACCTATGGTGAGGCATCTTTTTATCACTATCGCCCTCGTCTGTGGAACAACCTGTCAGGGGGTGACTATGACTTTCTTATGTTGTCTTTATGTTGTTTTTACAGTAACTTGGGAAGCTCTTTGTGTTGTTTGTTTTGTTTTGTTTTTTTATGAAAGGTGCACAATAAATAAAATTTGATTTGATTTGATTCTGTTCCAGATAGAAAAGTAAGTTTTACCCAGAGTCTGTTACCATGGTAGGTACAGTAAGGCAAGGCAAGGCAAGTTAATTTGTGTAGCACATTTCATGTACATGACAATTCCAGGTGCTTAATATACAAACATTAGAAACATTACAGCAAGGTACAGAAAGCAATAAAAAAGAATTAAAAACAAAAGTAAAATCACAAAGTAAGAAAATTAAAGAAAGAAAGAAACCCTCAGAAAAAATAAAAATCATTCATCATTAAAACTGCTGACAATTAAAGCAGACCTGCAGCTTTCTGGGAGTTTGTTCCACATGAGAGGAGCATAAAAACCTCTGGTAAAAAGAATGCTGCCTGTCCATGTTTAGTTCTGACTATGGGAACTGAAAGTAGACCTGACCCTGATGACCTGAGGGATCTGGTTGGTTCTTAACGAACCATGTAAATAACAAGTTACTAAAGTAGGTAGATGGCAGGTCACCATGGCAACAGACTCAGCGATAGATAGATAGATAGATAGATAGATAGATAGATAGATAGATAGATAGATAGATAGATAGATAGACAGACAGACAGACTTCTCTGAGATTCGCCTATAATGATAGTTGGACACTGGGGCTCGTGACATAATTTCTCTTGCCAACAGTACACAAGCCCTTCAAACCATGGAAATCCATAAAAAACATTCCACTGCCTTTGCAACAGCGCACATGATTTAGTTCGTGTAACTGTAGTCCTTACTTACGTTCAAGTGAGGGAAGCGCTGAAATTATCAACTGTTTTGTGCACTTCCGTTGCATTAATTATAATATATCCTTGACACTCTTATGAAAGTCGCTTTAAAATCACCAGGCCTTTAAACTGCGTTTATTCTCGCTTTTAGAACCTGACAGGGTCAAACATTTTAGGTTTTATTTATTAATATCTTTTATATCCTGCCTCTCAGTACTGCTGCGATATGGTGTCAGCTCCCCTGCAACCCTGGACTGTTTTTTTTTTTTTTTTTTTTTAGTCGAGGCGTCCATAGAAAGGATGTTAAACTTTTTTTTCTCCTCAATAAATCTAGCGCTGCTTTTCTGGCATGCAACCTGTTCTGGCTCACTTTTTTCATCGCACAAGCTTTTGATACAAAGGAAAATGTTAAATTAAAGATATTCTCCAAAATAAGCAGAAAAAACTGCACTTATTCGGGCATTTAGACAAAGAATGGATATCTGAAAAATACCTATCATATGTCTTGAAGAGCGCAGAACCGCGTCTGAAAAGAACAAGATTTGATAGCTTTAATCAGACTCACTCTTCCCTGCAAACTGAAACCGAAAAATCCTATTGCTATTTCAATATTATACGCGATATATTATTTGTTTGGTTGCTTTAAAAAAAAAATTGATAATAGGCTATTGATTTTTCGTTTGGACGACTTACAGTCTTGAGGCAGTCATGAGGTGAACAGGGAACAAGTCAGTTTAGACATCAATCACAAAGGCTAACTTGGTTGTAATGAGGATATAATGCCGTCTAGACGTGGGACCTCATGACAGCATCACAGCAACAACAGGAAATTCCCCTTTGCACTAGAAAAAAACAGACTTCTGTATTAACTGCTGACTGTATGAACGTAAATGCGACTGTAGTGCAGTAAGCTGCAAAAGAAAATCGGGTATGATTTAAGTCACGTGGTAACGTGGTTATAAACCTGTAAGGTTATATCTGTTAGATTATACATCAGTATTGAAGGATGAGTTGCTGTATTTTTAAATGTTGTTTTAATAAACTACATCGCTTTAATTAAAGCAGCATCTTTCCCATGAGGGTGATATCTGCAGGTCATTATCAAGGATTGAAGACTGCAGGCTCTGTCATTGACAGACACGTTTTGTACAAAGTCTATTTTGGCTCTGAGTTACCCTCACTCTCCTCTCGCTGTTTAATTTTTCTCTCATGTGTGCAGACCTCCATCAACGCTGTTTTCCACCTCATATTATTGATTTCTTTCCATTGTAAATTAGGCATCAATATTTGTAACAGACATGCCAACTATTCACAACTGGCTGGCTTGTTCTTACTTGTGCTTAGCTTATGCATATAAAAAGCTGCATTTGTACACCTTCAGTGAACGTCTTTTAGTTGAAGAGGGATTTTAACATTTTCTTGCTCTGCTTTTTCTCTCTAGCGAGTATTGTCAGTGTTTTCCTCCGCCTGGATACCAGAACAACTCGCCGTCACCTTCTGATTATGTTAATTCAGGAAACGACTGAATAATAAAGATAGAGATGCACTGCTATGTGAAAAGAAAATTTCAGTGACCAGGATCTCAATCTTGTATGTGATACGTCAGAAGATATTTATGAAGTTATTACTACTACTAAAACGTGGAATGGATAAATCATTGATATACAGTATAGCAGTGTCTGAAAAACGCATGATTTGCCTATACTGCAAACTGTCAACTCTGAGTAGGAAAATATTGACAATCTTTATACATAACACTGGATAAACTTTTATACAAGTGAAAAGAGAAGTAAGGAAAGTTTGAGTTGAAAGAATTCCAATAAATTCTCATTTTTAACTAGCTGAAGTGAACAAGTCTAGAGCTTTTCTAATGTAAAATATTTCCTGTCAAATGTTGCACAACGTTTTCTCACAAAGCTCAATAAAAGATTATCAATTTTTGTAAATATATGCACAAGATTCAAAGCATCTATTGAATTACTGTCGTTATAAAATACATATAACAATTGCAAAACGTTCCCTTTAAGGAGATACTGCATTAATATGACCTTACAGAAAGTTCTCACCCAGAAAGCATTGTTTTGATGGATTGTTGCTTCCTGATGCCGGGTGTACTGTAAAACGGTTGCATGCAAAACAGTTTGGGGGCACGTCAGCCATTCAAAGACACTTTAAAATATCCCATTGGACGAGTGTCTCTTTTCTTCATATAATGGATACATATTTAATAAAGACCCATCTGAGGCTTTTAACAATCAGTTGCCAGGTCGCTGGTTCTCTGTTTTCATGTAACTTAAATTAATTTATTTTAACCACACAACATGTCATAGCCGCTATGTGCATTCAAGTAGTAGCAGTGTCTGGTCAGATTTTTTTCGATTTGAGGGAATATTAAATTCTGTACCATCCCTTCTGCGCATGCGCATTACATAAACTGAATACAGTTGAGTATAAGCATCTCCACTGAAGACATAAACTCTTTGGCATTTGAATTGTGTTCAAACTGTTTTCAAAACACAAAAAAGAAAAATCAGCCCCCATGGTTTGTTGTGTTTTGACCCGAACCTTTACCATTTGGTGTGTTGTTTTAACGGCGTGATGACTCATTGCAGGTCAAAGGCTGTTAAAGGTTCACTTTGGGTTATGTCGAATAACTTTATGTATCATATCTTGAATAAAACTGAATAAAAAATTTTTAATTTTCGTTTTTCAGTTTGTTGAATCCACCTTGAAAAGTAAGATAAAACAAAAATCAAGGACTTCCCGATAAAAAAATGGTGTTCAAGATCGACTTCTTACTTTTCTGACTTGTTTAGCAACAAGAAAACCAAAATCTGTTGTCCCTGAATGAATTCATCTGAAAGAAAGTGAGTAAAAGGGATTTTGTGGAGAACTTGAAAAGCATGAAAACCACATCCGTCAAGCTCTGCTTTCACTGAAAAAAAGAAGAAAAAAGAAATGTTAACAGTCTATAGCGCAATGTTAATCTTCAGCATTAACTGGATGTATTGAATATGAAGATAATCTAAGGTGTAATGGCCTTGCATTTTTTTCATAATCCAAATAGTGAAAATAACTTGTTTCTGAGGACGGATGTCAAAACAGACAGATTAATCTTCCATGAAAACTGAATGATTTATCTCCTGAGCATTGGTGAGCTATAATCCATGGATATGTTGATGCAACGGGGCGAGATATAGGGCTTTTACATTTTTCCTATCGTGTTTTATTTAATTTATAAGCCAGACCCAAACCACCAGATTCTCCTTTAATTAAAAACTAATTCAGCAAGGAAAAGGGATGGAGCCCCAACTCCCAAGCAACCGTTTCTGGGGTCAGGGCCTTGCTGTGACAATGGGGCTCTTGAATTAAATAAAATGCGCTTCATTTCGCTATTGTTGTAAAACCTTAAACAAATTTCAAACAGTAACAGTAAGACACAATGCTAATCTGGCTGCCATGTTTTTTTTTGTTTAAAAAAACTAAGAAAAAAGCAAACCTGCATTTTGCCTTTTGTCAGACACCCCCTTTGTTTAAACATTTCAGCTCCTTGAGGAGGTCCATGCATTGAGCTTCATTTTATAACACACATTAGAGGAACTGGAAACAATTTACGTGTTTGTGAACTGTTTCAAAAGTTGATTTGTTTAACAAGCAAATCATAAGGACGTTTGTTTCAAAAAAGAGTATGAGGTTAAATTTGCTGGCAGAGAAGAACAACAGACCCCAAAGCCCTACCCTTCGCGGGTATCTTGTGTGCTCTGAGCTTGAGCATACGTGCGTACGTGACAGGGGGCGAAATGAATTAATCGGGAATAGAGCAAGGATTTGTGCAGAGTGACTGCCCCCTGTTGGAAAAAATAATCTCTCCTCGCTTCTCTTTTTGTCTGTTGCTTTTCTATAAATCATCCATCATGAAGCTATCATATAAGTGGTGGAATCAACAGCAAATAAATAAGGAAATACTGTTTGTTTCAGGAGGCTGGCGCAGATGAATTATGTAGGCTACGCAATGATATGATTGATTTGTTCCATTCATAGTGGCTAAGAGAAAGGAAAAAAGATCCCCTGCAGAAACAAGCAGTCACATAGAATCTGTAATTAACGCCTCGTCCTTAAGCACCTCATTACATATAGAGCTAATTCAATTATTGTCCAGCACAGCCTGCATATATCCTCCTCTCTACTGAATCTTCTTGATGCGCGATCCGTCAGATATGACTATGAAAAGACACGGAAATTTTTGCACCATTTTGATAATACTACCATATTTCTCCCCACCTCCGCCCACTCTTTTCATCGGAGGTCAGCTTCGGGTCACTGTCTTGCTCAAGGACACTTCAGCGAGGCGCGTGCATGTGTGCACACGGTATTTGAGATTATGTCACTGAACGCAAAGCTGTACAATCTGACTTCCTTTAATGTACATATAAAATGTTGAAAAGTGGTAAAGATTTCTTACTTATTTATTTATTCAATTCTCCTTAATGAATATAAAGGTCTGAGTGAACAAAGAGCACGCGCACACGGTCGCGCGCGCTTCTTCGTGCCGCTGGGTGGCAGTGGTGTGGTTTTTCTCTCTCTATCCTACAGGGGAGCGTATGTGGGGACTCTTAGGAGGGGAACAAAGAATGGTGGGAGAGAGGGGGAGGTTGTGCGTGTGTGTCTATGTGAAGATGGGTGGGTGAGTGGGGGTGATAAGAATGCCTCATATTAGCCCCCACCAGAGAACGCATTTAAACAGACATGCACGTCAGCATTATCACCACCTTCATCACCATCGTTATAAGATGCCGGCAGCGCTATTCCAAAACGTGATAGATGTAACGACGATTAGAGTTGAGTGGAGATTTCTGGCACCAAGCATTTTCTTAAAAGGATACCGCTATAGCCTTAAATATGCTTGGGTACCCCTGTGGAGCTCCGTGTGTGCGACAATAACAGCTTCCGGGGCTTATTGTGATTGCAATTATGCTCCTTAATCCATCCTGACACACACAACGTGCAGGGTGTGTGTGGTGTAACGTGAAGGGATATTAAATGCAAATATAAATAATAACAAGCTAAAAGTCTTAACCTGTGGTTCACGTTTATCTGTAAATATATTGGAGCAGGCATTAAGTTAAACAGGTAATATTTAACAGTTAGACTACAGACTAATCTACAAATAATAGATGAAACGTAAACTGGTGATTTAAAATGAAAACAAATGTGTTAAAAAGTAGACAAGTTAAGCTACCTTTGAATAAAAAATATTTATAAAAGATTATTATTATTATTATTATTATTAAGCCTAATAATAATAGCCTAATAATAATAATTTATTCAGCAGGATAAGGCTAAGAGCTTAACTATTAGCTATAGCTTTTGCTTAGTTATCCAAGTGCTATAGCTGCTATATTTTTATAGAAATATTTTTCTCCTGGTGGTATAAATTTCCCTCTATTAACTGGGCTGCATAAATTACACAGGTCCCAGCAGAGGCAGCTGTTCCTCGTCTAGCCTGCCGGTGAATAGCAGCTTCCCTCCGGCTGCTGGTGCTGGTGCTGCCGCTGGAAGGAATTCTGTTTCCGGCTACGTCCTGCTCGGCTTCCCGGCAGCACGACCACGGCGAACTTCCCACTTCAGACAATCGTAGCTACAAACCCAAGGAGCAGTTTAGTCAGGATAACCTCTCCCTGTGTCTCTGTGCCTTCTTAAAAACAAAACAATAACCTAAACACGATTACCTCCCCCCCTTTTTACCCCTTTTCAAACAAATTCCTCACGGTGGAACCGCCATGTTTTAGCCCGAGTTTGCTGAAGACGGCAGGCTGTTTTCTACCTGGTCAGTTTAAAGCTACATTAAACATTAGTTTTCGCGAGTTTAACATTACAAACTTATCTTGACTTAAAACTCAGACTTCCAAAGTCACGACTATATTGTTTAATTTTTTACTCGGTCTACTTGGCTACTGCTATGCTGTTTTTGTTTGGTTTGAAAGTTTTTATTTGTTGTGCCAGTCCTGCAAATATGCATCACAATTAAATGAAAAGTTCAGCTTGCTTAAAGAGTAATTTTACTTAGGCAACATGATAAAAACTTAAATCAGCAACAAGGAGGTTTGGATCACTGCAGCTAAGTGAGTAATTGAACTTTGTGGTTAAAAAGGTTACAGTCTCGGTTGACATGAAAGGGAAAAAAAATCCTGCGGGTTCTCCTTGTATCACACAGGTTGGTGTTGAAGTCTTCAGTGTAAGAAAAAAAGAGTAGAGACTTAGTGGATAGAGGAAGGAGATAATCACTTTTAGTTACTTCTTGTTGACCCAGTGATGAAATTCCTAACTGTCTTCACCTGCTTTGAGCACACGCCGCTCTCACGGTTGGCTGTGTTGGGTCCAACAGAAAAGAAAGGACTTGAAGGGGGATTTACATGCGGATTTTATTCAGCATCAGTTTGGCTGCAGCATAAACAAAAGAACAAGCTTGGCCTGGTGCTCAGCTGCTATCATTTAGATAACTGCAGAGCATCAGAGGATTGTTATGATTATGAGAAGGTTGTTGAGAAAAAAATAGCTATCGATGTTTTGGGATTCTTTTAAACGGGAGTGAAAACAGTCATCCAAAAGCCTTGTGTCCAAATATAAGCTTCTTTTCATGTGAACTGAATGTCCATCCAGGGTTTGTATAAAATGAATGGAAAATACCCAGTAGAAAAATCCCTCTGCTAATACTTGTATGCACTGACATAGCTATACTCACACGCCACTTTTCACATTTTTCACGTGTGCATTGCAAAGTCCCTGAGGGATGCTTAATTAACTCAAGATGTTGAGCTTTAGAAATTATTAAAAAAGCTCATGGAATAATTATATTTTATCAATAATGATTCTGTAATATACATTTTTTATTTAAAAAAAGTAAAGATAAGAATTGTTTTTTTTTCTTTGCACTATTAAATTGTTTCTACACATGAGATCTGAGCAGGCTTGCAGACAGAATAGAGTGGTCAGACAGAGCCCAAATTAAAACGCTCTACAATCAGGCAGGGCAAAGGACGACCCTGAGGCTTTTCAGTTTCCTCACACAGGGGGTCTTATCTGGGGATCAACTTTCATGCAAGCTGTCCCAAAGAAGGACACTCTATCAAGACCAGCCTGCATGCATGGCTTCTCTGTCTCTTTTTGCTTGATGAGTGTAAGTCATGGGGAAATTCGATTACAGAAATTTCAAAATAAATCTTAAAAAGAGACATAGGAGCCTTAACAGCGCAAATTATTATTAAAGCTGTATTACTATCCATTTCTGTGGTCACACAAAATGAGAAATATTTAGTGTTTTGTTTCTTCTCCATTAAATTTTCCCATAAATGCAGAAAACTGAAGACAGTAATCACGTATTCATTGTTGGGTGATGCAAAATACAGCTGATGTGCACAGAAATGTGTTCTCTGAAAAGCCACTATTGGTTTGTGCAGAATGAATACAATGTTGGACACAAAAAGAGCCCAGCAGAAAGAAAAGTGTCAATCTCCACCTGACTCAGAGCCCATTATAGGGTGACAGAGGAGACAGAGCTGTGTGTGTGTGCGTGTGTTTGTGTGTGTGTGTTGCTCTGATGTGTGTTTTAGTAGGGGGAGAAAGAGAAAGACGCCCAAAGGTGCATAAAGTGCACACATCCATTTACTGTCATGATTAGCAGCTATTATCAACAGCTAGAACTGGTTGCTAGTCAGACCGAATTATTTTGCTATGAACCAGCTAGCAGGCAGTTGACCAATGACTGTTTCCTTTACAAAGAACGCTCACTGCACTCCGTCTGATTTCATTTCCTATCTTTTCTTTCATGCCTCTCACTGATTGACTCATGTGCTTTCAACTAGAACCTGTCTTTCTCTCTATTTCACAAATCCCTCCCTCCGTTATGTCTTCCCTTGCTGCTTTGGTCGTCTACAGAATCCAGCCCTTTGTGCTTGTAGCCTCAAAGTGACAAAATTACAAAACAGATCTTCTGTGCATGTGTGTGCATGAGCATGCATCTATGTAGTTTCCAGGGCAGGAAAGTGCATGCAGCAGTCTGATCCATA
This sequence comes from Craterocephalus amniculus, assembly GCA_036024015.1. Classification (NCBI taxonomy): domain Eukaryota; kingdom Metazoa; phylum Chordata; class Actinopteri; order Atheriniformes; family Atherinidae; genus Craterocephalus; species Craterocephalus amniculus. Next base: position 10,975 of record JAVQJG010192888.1, on the reverse strand, counting down.
CTAATGTTCATTGATAGGAAAATCAATGGTTCATTGATCCAAGACTTGGCTCCCAGAGGAAGTGGAGAGGGGGGAAACTGGTGGAGGGGCAATAGAAAGAGGAAGAAATGGAGAATGAACAGCAGAGGAGGAAAAGGATTAAGCAGATGAGGATGAATAACAAGGAAAATGTGAAAAAAGACCTCTTTGTGACTGCATGATAGGGATGAGACCTGAAATGCAGTGGCTGCTGTATGTGTGAACAACCTGTCGTGGCCTACTGTTCTCTCTTTTCTCTCTGTACCAGAACTGCTCTTCAGAGTGGATGAACAAGCCTGAAATGGAACCCGAGAAGATAGGAGAAAAAAGAGGAGGAGAAACAGGAGAGGACAGAAAAAGGGAGAAAATCAATTTTCCCAGACAGAGGCAGGCTGGTTTAATGGAGGTCTAAAAGAGGAGGAGGAGGAGAGGACATATTTTCCTCTGATTACCTCCTGCAGCCTCTCTGACAAACCTTCAAAGCCAGCGTTGCTACAACAGCCTCGCTCATTCGACCTTTTGTGGAAGGTATGGAGTTAGCAGCTTCTTTCACTCAACGCTAATCAGGCTTTGAGGTGGCAATGAAAAAAACATCCCCACATACAAAATCAGAGAGACAAACTCAGCAGCCTGAAATGCTTGAAACTTAAAGGAAATCATTTTCTCAAGAGAAAAAAATGCCATTTTCCCCTTTTCTTTGAATTCAGAACAATAAAGCATTTGAATGGCACATCTAAACTAATTTCTTCATTTTCTGTCTACCTTTTGTAAACGTTAAATAACCTGCACAGTGCACACAACATCTTCACGAGAGAATGAGCTGGGTTAAATGTTTAAAAGTTTCTATTAGGCTAAGATGAATCATTTCAAAAGTATAAAAGAAGGAAATTTGTCATTCTTTCTTTGCTCAGATGGCCCCTCATCAGTTTGCAATATTCAATTTCCTGCAACATGCTGGATTATTATCATTCAGTGAATGAAGTAGACATTCAATGGGATACAGAGATTGCAGGCAGTGATTTGTCCCAGTTCTGGTTAAGTGAATTTTCGATTGTGTCCTTTATGATCCTTTATGAATCTTAAGGTCTCTTCATAAAGGACAATATGTGCATTATCTTAAACTAAGTGATGATAATGAGAGGATCATTTCATTGTTTAGGACAAACACTGAGGAGAGTATGTTTAGAAATGACTGATGAATACAAATCTCAGAGTCTGTGCTACTTTAGGTTTAATTATCCAATTGATCAGAGACGGTTACCTCTTCTTAAAGTCTGTAAATGCCACTGAGGGAAGATGTGGTGCAATGATGAATTGTATTTTACTGTAGTTAAAAATTGGAATTAGATCAAACTGAGTTACATTTCAGTACTTCAACGTCTGGAAATTTGCATGGATCAGTTTATATTTTGCACTCTTAACAAGTCATGATATTTTATTTAGCACATACAAAACGTTCAACTGTAAGTGCACATTCAGAGGTTATTTTATTATATTTTTGCAATGATCTTGGACTTTTGGATTTAAAGATTTCTTTTTCTCACCAACCAAAGTCCTTGAAGTACTACAGTCTATGTGTGGACTGTGGTGTTTGCTAATTGAAATAGTACAGGAATAACACGTCATATGTTATTACATCAAGTTATTATTCTGTATCATTATTAGTTAATACTTTTGCTGGTCATTTTCAGCCACTTATTCTACAATACCTTGTACTGAAACCTTGCCAACCCCTGCGCATACTTCATATTAAGGTAACTGTTCCTGAATAATCTTACAAAAGAAATAAAGAAAGACACTCTGCCTGAAGTGAAGCATTACTGGCTCATCTGGATGAATAAAGAAGAGTAGCATTAAGATGCAGTACCATTAACAACCACTGGGTGCTGCAACTGAAATCAACTGGCACCAAGAGACTTATTCATTGTAAAATTTATTTTTAAACAAGAAATATTAAGCCAACTCATGTTTAATTATTTTTAGTGTTATTAGATTGACTCTTCCTGATCAGTGTGCTGCAGTCCTTTTAAAAGTAATTCGATTGATTTGTTTTCAAAGGGATATACTTTCATCCAATCAGCTTTCAAGAATCACTCTCAAGCTCCACCTTCTTGTCCAAATGCAGAACCTTTGAGCGCCAAGTAAAATGGCAATGGAAAAACTGTCAATACAAAACTTATCGCTTTAAAAGGCAGTTCACAGGAAGAGGTTTGATGGATGATTTTTTTGTATTTCAGAAGCATGTCTTGTTGGGAGGATATGCTGTATGAGGAGATTAGCTGTTATCCACAACTAAGTAATAATTTGTGCTAAAAAGACAGAGAAGCTGAGTTTTTATTTTCTTTAATTCAGAAAAATTCCTTTTGTGTCCAAGGAAGTTGAACTTCCAAATTAGCAAAAAGTTAAATGAATTGATTGCTTGACAAAAGGCAGTCTATCTTATCATGACTGTATGAAGAAGTTTTCCAGTGTTTCTTCCTCACCAAGCATTGTGAACCTTGTGTTTTGTCTATAAATGTCGACGTTCATCCCCCAAAAAAACACCTCATTCTTTTTTCGTTAACATTTAAGAGGTATAGCCCCTTTAACTGAAGACAATGAATTAATCAGATGGATTATGGAAATTCAACCACTGATGAGGCAACTAAAACACTTCTATATGCAGTCTTCAGATATCAACAGTGTTTTATCCAAAGCAAAGATGTTAAATGCTACAGGGAGTGATGCGCAGGGGCAGCAGGTATCTTAAGTATCTCTACATCTTGATACACAAACCAACTAAAATGAGTAAAGCCACAGTCAGTCTGCATGTACAGAAGCATAAACCATGAATAGGCTTTCAGAACAGTCACTTGCAGTAAAGCCTAATGGAAAAAAAGAGAAAGAAATTGGATAATTATGGCTTTAAAATCTGCAGACCCTCCTTCCAATAGCTGCTGCATGTTTACCTCTGTTGCTTTACGGCAAGCAATTAAACTCGTGAACACTCAATTGGCTGTTAAACAACACTTCCTTTCACTTTTTTTTTACTTTTCCCTAAGATATATTGTACAAATGCTTCATTTATTTCCCAGGGAGAAGAAGCTGGTGACAAAGCTTCAGAAAGGTTTGAAAAGGCATTAAACGCTGCTGAAGGAGAGCTTGTAACACACTGTCTTTCTGTTTTTCTGTAGCTCCCTCCTTGTCTCATTGGCTCTTTGTGTTTTTCCCGTCTCTTGGCCTGTGAGGTGAAAGTGGCTTCCATGGTAACGACACACACTGTTTATGCCACGACATCTCACTTCATCACAAGCTGTTGATGGCTTTGATTTGCATGTGTGCCTGTGCGTGTGTTTGCCCCCCCATCATTTCTGAAAAATATTCCTTAGAACATGCATTGTACAGGTGTTAGCATCACTGGTCAAACCTAAAGGCTAACTCAAATATAAGAGTATTAAACCAATTATTTTCAGCATCATATTAAAGCTTTGTGGTATTTTTGATTAAACCAAGTTCTTTGCATTTATCTAGTAACCTCCATATAATGTTTAACATAGTAAAACTCCAACCACAAAACAGGAAATTGGTACTTCAGCTGTTAATATTCAAAAATGTAAATTTAATCATCCTCATTTCTTTGTTCTGAAAGCTGATCCTGTACATTTAACCACTTAAATTAGCAGCAGAAACAATGATTTTGACTCCTTTTCAGCAAAACCAGTCGCCCCCAATTAGTGGAGTTGGGGTGGGTGTGAGAGGAAAGGGGTGGATGGAGGGGGTGAGAGTTGAGGAGGGAGGTAGGGAGGGCCAGGCCAGCCAGACCCCCTGCAGGGTGGAAAGGGGGGGAAATGGATTCCATACCAGGAAATCCATTAGGGTACGGAACGGCACGGAGCTGGCAGCACAGAGTGGTGGCCATGTTTTTAAAAATTCCTCATTAGGTGTAATTTCTAAATTACAATCAGCATGGGCAGAATGAGAAGGCAAGGATCTGACCAACTCATCAGGATAATCAGGGTAATAGCATGATCCAGAGTGAGTGTGTGTTGGAGCAGGGAGAGAGCCAGATGAAAAGCAAGGAAAGCAGAGAAGGACAGAGGGGGGGATTTTAATGCTGCCGCGACCGCTGGACACTGACTTTCAGTTGTTTTTCTGCTTTGCCTTTTTAATGATTTTTTTCCACAACTAACTGATCTCGGTAATTGCTGTGCCTTGTGGGGCCGGGCTGACTGGAGCAACAAGCTAATGGAAAGCAGGGGTCTCTGTCTTCTCTCGTTGCAGTCTCCACATCTGCACGAGAAAGCAAAACTGGTGAAAGTGAGGCGAAAGAGCGAAAACGGAGAGAGAAGAGGGACGCGAACAAGAGCGGAGAGCAAGAGAGGGAGCTCTGGGGCCTCCGCGAGGGAGAGAAAGAGGTGGGGAAATGGCAGGAAGGGAGGAGGGAGGGAGGAGAAGAGGTTAATTTGCACATATTAGAGAGGGCAGGATTTTTCATTAAAAAGAGATTGAAGTTGATATATGCCTGTGCGCTCCTGACACACTGTACACTCTGATTGTGTTAAGTCCTTGACAGAACAAAGGATTGCCCCCCTCACTCTCTGTCTCTCCTTCTTCTTCTATCTCTAACAGCCTGCCGAAGATCTACAGCAGCTAGCTTTACAGAGCTGTGTCATGGTGAAAAGAAGTACATACAGAGTGTAATACCACCTCAGGATTCCCACTTTAATACGCATGCATACCTTCTTTTCAAGAAAATGTGTTCCAGTAGGGGAAAACAAGCTTAGCATGTCTTTATAAAGCACATCTCTGGGTGCATGTTTGTCAAATCTGCTGATCAAAGACTTCAGGTTCTGTATGGACACCGAACAATTTAGTTCCTCCTCACTACAAACAGGAAGCAAAGCTTTTCATGCTTGTTCCTATTCCCCATGGCTGAGGGAAGTATCTAAGAAAGAGTTTGATTCACCGCACACATAGCACGTTTAGCTGGCGGCGGCTTCACAAAGGTGGTCAGCAGGGTTGGGTTGGATTATGCTGAAATGTGATCATTTAACGAGTCTTTTCATGGAAGTTAGTTTGACTTCTGTCAGCCTTTTGCATTATAATAATATAGAAATATGATTGCTTAAAAATAGCTTTGTACCTTGTGCCAAAAACTGACAATGTCAGAAATATCCATGATATCTGCAGCATCTCCATTATTATTTTAGGGGGAAGTAAAAGAAGAAAGATTTTAGCAACCTGAGAGGAGAAATGTTGTTATAGTGTGGGAATGTTAATAACATTTGGTCAAATAGCCTGAGTTGATTGCAGTGTGACATATTTTTTTCAATCTAATTACCCTGTAATCCAGATTACATGTAATCCGACACTGTCAGACACGGACGAAGCCTCCTGCTGAAGGCCGACGTTCAGGCTAGCTGATCTCGATGATGCCTGAGGCGAAGCCATACCTGCTGCAGACACAGCGGAAACTATCATAACAATTCCCGTGTTTTTCTGATCTGTTGTTAGAAACACATGCAACTGGTATAAGTCTTTCCCTTCTCGCATTTTTTCACCTCTTTCTTTTATCTTTGCTTTCCTCGGGCCACATCTGTCATTCCATGCTGGAGGGTTATACCCGATCTTTGACCTTTCTTAGCACAGCCCCAGAGACCTGTTTCACACTAACACACGTGAAGGCATGGCTGTCTTTGTGAGGACATTCGCTGACACAAGGCGGCTCCTGTCCCCTTAGCCTTACCCCCGACACCCACCCTGAAACCAATCTGAACCCACACACAGGCCTTTAAAGGTGTGCACTGGTACTTACTTTTCCTACATGCCCTCACCTCAGTGATCTAAAACTCCAACCGGTCCTCACAAAAGTAGCTGGATAAGTATAAAAACACACAGATACAGACAAGCCAGCGCACACAGAACAGGAGATATTGATTGGTGATAGACAGAGCAGCTCTGGACTGATAAGGAGGCCATATTTGATGTTTGTTCTCGCAGTAGAGAGGCAGAGAGAGATTAAATCACAATGAGCAGCCGGCTCCGTCCTTGGCTTCGTCCCCACTTGAGGCTTTACAGGAGTTTAGGGGTCGAGCTTAAAGAATGGCGGGTGAGGGATTGTGGACAAGGGGCGCCAGGCCTGCTTAAATCCACTGTGGTAAGAGCCATTGATTAACATGGGCTGTAATGCTATTCAAGGGTGTTTTTTTTTTTTTTTGCACAGTCCAAGGTTTACAGCATTTCAGGCTTGTAGATACGCAATAACAATGCAGACTGACAGCTAGCCAGTCCTTTGTGTTCGTCTCCTGTCTTCCCTGGATGATGTTATAAACTGACTGGCATGTATCAATATATGCCGGCATCTCACAACATGTCTTCTTCTGACACTGAATGCTCACTCATACCCTGGATTATTCGTATTCCACCTGCAAACACCTCCTAAAAAATGATCATGCAAACATTTTACATTCACAAGATGTCTTTGAGCCTCAAATAAAAAGAAAAAAAATTTAATGTGATATTTAGTGAAGAAAAATCTATTTAAAATGTAATGCTCATAACTAATGTTAGCCATCATGAGGCCAGTGAAGTAAAACCCCCTGAGCACACCGAGCCAAACATGGGTGCTGATGGCTGCAATGTTTATGCAGGCGGAGCCTTTTCCCTCCTTTTTAAAATGGACCTAATCAAACTAAAAGCAGCTCCATCCGCTGCTAATGACTAGTGGACAACATGGCTGTAAACACGTGTCACGATAAATGATTCCACCTATGAACACATTAGCATTTGGCACCAGTTTAAACATATGGACAGGTCACTGACATATGTTTCTAAACTATTTATGAATGTGTTTAAGACTCATAGAATCGTGTTCATTCATCATTAGATGATTAAAGGTGATGACAACGTATTGATAAACACAGATCCTCTCACATAGGCTCACATGTGTGATTTGGAATAGCAGGTTTTACAGCTACACAACACTGGACTTTAACCTGGAAATGCATTGGGAATGGTTTCATGCAATTGATCTTGTGCAACTAAGTGTAGTTACACAACGCACAAAACCCTCCTCCAGCAGCGTGCTGACCTAGGAGTCCCTTTTACATATGACCAGCAACCAAACCAGGGTCCAAATCCCCCCAGTTGAAAAAGCAGCGTGTGTACATATGAAAGGCTGTATATGTTGGGCCAGTGTGTGTGCCGTCTCAAGGGCTGGGAGATTATGTCGACAAAAGGTGCACCTGGTGCTTTAGATTGAGTTTCTCTCCTCCCCTTTCTCCCCTTATCCCTCTTTCATCCTCCTCTCCTCTTCTCCTCTGGCCATTTCCAACATTACCCTGGGACTTTTAAAAGATTAGACTGCAGCTTTTATAATTGTGCCACTAATGCGTGTTAACAGTTTGGAATGAGGGAGACTAATGGAAAATACTACTTTCCAATATCAAAAACTTCCTCACAGCAATGGGAATAGCGTTTGCCGTTATTTTAGACTCTTATATAATCATGTATAGAGTGTCAAAGCAGATTACTGAGACATGTTTCTATGTAACTGTGATCTAATGGGTTTCTTTGTAGCAAGTGATAAACAAAAGGATCATGTACCGAGTTAAAATCCTGTTTTTGATCTAACTATTTAACAATATGATTGTATTACTGGATAGAGCAAAGAAAATCTTATTGGATGGTTAATAGTTAATATCTACTGGAAAAATTTTTCTATTCTACCATTCTGGTTGTGTTTTGGTACATTTTAGACATGGATGGAGTTTTTAGAATAAAATCTTTGCAGCGAGTATCAAATATTTGATGCAAATTAATAGAAATGTGCAGCATATCTGTTTGAGGTAAGCACTAACACACAATGATGTGGTTTGATCCAGCTTAAAACAGAGGTTTTAATCTGATTAATCTGAGGTGTCAACAAATGATTAATAGGAAAAGAAAGACAAAATTAAACTTCATAAATTTGATTTCACCTTTTCACTTTCTCTATTCCGACTCTGAGAAATATTGAATTGATTCAAACAGTTATCTTAATAAAACCTTGACAAAAGCTAAGAAGCCACACTTTTTCCTGTCTTGGATGACATTACATGTAGTAGAAATAGTTGCCTGACTTGAAGAATAATTGTTGCCACTTATCACACTGAAATAGCTTCAGGTTAACAAGTTTTCCTGTATATTATTTTATTAAATCTCATTCCTAAAGTCAGAGTAAGTGAAAATGTTCATCAGATTAAATAGATCTTATAAAGCAAAGCTCTGGTTTTAATTTCCAGTAAAGTAACTCAGTGGGTAATGGTGCAACTTTTTGGACAATATACCTAAAACTCACACAGAGACAGCATGTGGTCATTTTTCTCTCTTGAGGAAAAGAGAAATGCAAGTAAAGCAACTGAATGCACCGTGGCAAGGTCTATGTATGGCATACACACGTTTGAAGCTTAGCTTTCTCCTCTTGGCATATGTCAAACAGTTATCACAGCTGAAGCAACAAGTCCAGCTCACACACAAACCTCTCTGCAGTCATTGTGTCTCTTTTGGCCCTTAACTCCCACCACATGTATTTGGAAGCAAAGAGACTGAATCAGCTGTGTGCATGTATGTGCGCTGCGGTAGACAACACACACACACACACTCACCCACATTCATTTTTTCCCCCCTGTACCTCCTAAACACACACACACAAGCCTTCCATGTAGCGAGCCCAACCAGGAGTCTCCAGTCTGCATAATAGATGTGGTTTGCTGAAAGGTGGAGGAACAGGGAAGGGAGGTCAGCCACTCTCTCTCTCTTTCTCTCTCTCTCTCTCTCTCTCTCTCTCTCTCTCTCTATCGCACACACACACACACACACACACACACACACACTCAAACACACACACACTAGTCTGTACCATTATGCAGCTAGGGTCTATACCACTTAACAGCTGTTGCTGCTGGAGAAATCCCAGCCCTCTTTACATGCCTGTTGTTCTCTCATTTATCCTGATTGCAAGCTATCTCTTCAATCTCTGCAGCTCAGATTTCAATACTAAAAAATTAGCTTTATGTCTCCACTGGGGTCTCTAATTTAACATCAACTGCAGTGTCCTTTAGCAAGGCACTTACTCAACAATGAAGGCAGGTGTTTGTGTGTATGAAACCCTTTTTCTGCAGCATTTCACTCATATCTGTCAGATAATCATGAAATAGCACATCTTTGGACCATAGGAGCTAAATGCCAGAATATTCACATCAATTTGCACATTGATTAAGCATGTTGAAGCTTTCTTGCACGTGAATACTGAAATCACATTTCTCACCTGACATGTGCAAAAAAAAAAAAAAAGGAATAATTAATCACACACCTCTGTTCCACACTCATTTTTAATGTAATTATCATATATGGACACTTGCATATGAAACTTACTCACCTGCCATTGCTGTGCAGGTTGGGAATTATTTAACATTATATGGACTCCATTCACATTGCCGACCATTTGAAAGTAATTATCAGTAATGATCTAACTGTGACTGATCTATTTTTACCTGATGATCAAACCAGATCTCATCTCAGATCCATATCCCCTGACATTCATTATAACCTTGCAAGATTACATTTATCTCTGCCAACACCTCCTGTCTTCATAATAATGTTTCATTCCTCACCCAGAGTTCATTCACAGTGAAGGTAAATATAGGAAATGTGGCAGAAATGCATTCTAACATTATTTTTTTATTAACCCCATTTTCTTCAGAAGAATGTACTGTTATACTGAACAAATGAACGTGCTTCCTGGTTTATTATCCCTTAATAATTTCTGGTGTTACCTTTAGACTTCACTGTTGTTAAAACACTCCCTTAAATCAGCACCACTCTCGGTTTCTTGTTGCAAAAGTATAAATAGATGTAGTTTAAAAAAAAATCTGTACCAGACAAATACTAGTTTAAAGGACAAATAATGCTTTCAAAACAACATGACATGAAGGAGCTAAAGAAAAATGACAACTACAAAGAATAAAGGGGATTCTAAATGAGTTTAATTGAAATTATACATAATTTAGTGCATTTCTGTGAGGGTCATGTGGCTTCCCTGTAGTTGGCTGCTGTGGCTGATGGTCTTCTAAAACACCAGACTGGACGTCGCCGCATAGGAGGCTATACTTTATTCAACCGGGACAAACAACAGAAAAGCTGCCGATTATTTTATGTCCTTTTTCACAAGCTGGGGCATAATTAAAAAGAAATAATTGTCCGCAAAAATCTGACTATTAAAAAGTCCTATTAGTTACCTAACAATAAAGCCTCGCAACATTAGAGATTGTGGCTATGTCACAAAACGGATTAGCCTGATAAGCAGATGTTCCCTAAAATTTTGACAATCTGCCCAACAGCTAATTCTTTTGTACACGATTAACAAGTTTTTTTTTTTAAAAAAGGAATACGGGAGTGTGTTTTCTATTCCAGTAGTCATCTAAATATTACGCCGTTTGTTCCCTAAATTAAATTAAATTAAAATACTAAGAGCAGGGAAATATCGTCGTGCAATTTATTCCAAGATTTGAATTGAATTTGGATCTTGTGTTTGTACGCGGAGCGGTTTGATAAGAAAAAAGCAGGGAGTTCCGGTTGCGGCTCCGCGGAGGACACGCGCTCCGCTGAACGAGCTGCATTTCCCCTTTGAAAGGGGAAAAGCAGACAACAGAAAAGCAATTATTCAAATGCTCTTCCTGTACCCCTAAATTATATACTCGATTCTACACCGTGAAGTTACCCTACTACTAGCTTCTTGTCGGCTTTCAGGGTTCCTTTTGTTGTCGTGGTGGAGGCGACGTGCAGCGGTGTACGAGCGATTATCTGGCCGCGCAGCGCTTCACTCTGCACCGCATGCGAGTGGACCAGGAGCCGCTGAGTTCCAGGAGTTCTCTGCAACATGGAGACACAGATGGCTCCCGGGACGGAGATATATATACATATACATATACATATATAT
>JAVQJG010192887.1:0-27832 GCA_036024015.1 Craterocephalus amniculus | reverse complement strand
TTAAAGTCCATAATATATATTTGCCTTTTATTTATCAAAATGGTATTTATTTCAAAGTCTTATTAATTTTTTATTCAATTTTGAATATTTTGGGCCTCCATAGAAATAAGCAAAAAGATTTGGCAATGGAACAAGTAAATTTTCTCTTTATAAGATTTCTTGAGAAAAAGCCAATATAATCAAGCCTTACAAGATCTTGAAACAAGCTGGAAAAACTTGTTCTTAGCTATATTTTACTAGTATTGGGAAGTTGTGTGTCTCATTATAAGTTTGTGGTGCTCAAACTACTGCCCCCTATTTGACTTGAAACAAGTTCCTGTATCTCACTAAAATCTTACTCTTTAGCCGATTGTATCTTATGTTAAGCATGATATGATATTTTGAAATGAGAAAAATGAAAATGAGAAAAATGCACTTGGTAAGATTTGGAGTCTTTGGAGTGCATTTCAGTGCAGCAGATGACTTGAGGAGGTACTTTTAATGATAAAACCCCCACAAATTCCTGTTTTTGGTGTAAATCCAACATTTATAAAAATGGTTTCTTCTTATCTGCTCAGCTATGACCAAAGTTTATGACCTTCGTTTAAATTAGGTGCACAGGCATGAGTGCTATAGTTGTTCTCAACTAATCCTAAATTAATAAAAGTAATTCCAAAAAGAACAACTAAAAAAAGATTCCTTTTAACAATCTCCAGATTTCAGTAACACTGCTAAACTCAAATTAGCAAACAAAATGTTGGCATTTCTTAAGGCTGTGAAGGGATTAGTTAGTCTGGATATTTTCTTGTAGCATGCAGTACACTCAGCTGAACAGATGAGTTGCCAACCACAGCAAGCTAGGAAATAGTTATTTTTACCTTTCACCTCGATTTAGATGCTGTTTGTTATATTAACAAGTCTGTCCTCGGTGCATCCCTCCCATTGTGCGGCAGAGCACCGCTGCAGACCACAGTTTGCTCTTTGACATTTTTATAACTGCTTTGCTTTCTGAGATGTACAGGTGTGAAAATGCCCTTTTCCAAGACACCATCACATATTGCAAAGTGTGTTTAGGCAGCATGTAAAATCATTTCCCCAAAGCAATAAAAAGCGGAGATTTCATTTTCATTGCAGGGCATGATTGTTCCTCCAGTTAGCTAATAGTGCTATCAAACAGAAGTCATTACACCACAAGTAACAGTTCTATTAGAGGCCGAATGATAATGCATTGCCTCAAACAGAATAATGTTGCAACTAATTATCTTTGTGCTGTAGTTTATTTAGAGCTCAAAAGTGCAAGAAAACTTTCATAAATGAAAAGAGATAAAATAGCCAAGCAAATTATTCTAATTGAAATAACCATAATGAAACACATTAGTTGAAAAGACTGTGGTCCATTTTTTCTTCTTAGCGCAGCTTGAAAAAAAACCTTCAGGAACTTCCTGTAGGCACATATCCATCCCATGATTCGACTCTACAGTATCAGCAGTAATTCATCTCGGCTGCTACTGGCTGTCTTGAGGTGTGTTTTGTTTTCTCATAAATGGTTGGTGCCAAATGGTATGAGACGGAAAGGCAGGGAAAGCCTCTGGGAGTGTGGTATGTCTGTATCTTTTAAGCTGTGGCCTCAGTGTTAATCACCACGGCCAGAACAACCACAGGCTTTATTGCGACAACTTCTTCTACGGCCATGCTCCTCTCCTCCTCTGCATTTTTCTCATTCATGGTCTCTGTCCTAGCTCTGTTATTATTTCTCTCTTTCAATCCCCCCACACCTGCAGTGTCTCCCCTGCTTGACCTCCTACTTACACAGGATCGCTATCACCCTCACCATTAGCTCAGGAATACACCCCTGTCTTTCTCATCCTCTTGCTGTAACCTCAAACTGTCACCTTTCTTCTAGCCTTTGCCTTCGCTTTAAGCCTACTGAGCTTGCTGTTTCTGTGCCGTGAAATAGCAGGGTTGCCCTGTCCTCATTACGTTAGCAAAGTGCAAAAGAGCTAAAGGTTGTTTTCACCTCTCTGAGTCTGTCTGGTCCATCACTAGCTGGGTGGCTGGTTGGGAGAGCAGTTGAATTTGATGATATTTGATTTATCAACCATGTTACTGGTCTGTTTAAGTAATTGGCTTTGTGCATAACAGTTGGGTTGGCAAGCTAAAAAGTAAGCCTTTGTCATCCTTTTTAAAACTTTTGCAAGCACGCATGCACTTTGTCTAATCTGACAGTCAGGACATGGGAGGTTTTAACTCACAGCTTCTTATCAGGAAAATGGGTTAATCTGCAACAACGCAGCACAAATAATGAATATCAGAGGGGGGGGGGGAACAAAAGTTACCTCCTACTGCTTTAGAAAGTAGCATTTTAACAGGAATCATTTTGAATAATTGTCTAACATGGAAAGTAGGTCCCTGGAATTTCCTGTAGCTGTTCTAGCAAGCCGCATGGCACAGCAGATCAGTATTTGGGTCAACTTGCCTGCTGACCTTCCTGTTATATGCCATTTAGTTACTGTGCATAAGGTTTGCCCGTAAGTATACAGGCCTACATGACTCAAATGTCTCTGAGTTTAAACAGGAAACGTGACTGGATATCAGTGTTACCATGTTTACAGGGACAATGTTAACACAGTAATAAATAGAGTATTTACCATCTCAGTTTAGCATGTGTTAGTATCCTCACATTTACTTACACAAAGCACAGCTTATACTCACAGCATAAAATGAAAATAACACAAAGGTGTTTGTACAGCAAAATGCTGAGGAAACATCTGAGACAAGGACAGATCCCCTTAGGCGCATACATCCGTAAAATATTTTATGAATGACTAAAAGACTGCCCGCCATTACCATCCTTGAAGAAAGAAGGTTACAGCAGGGCTGCAAAATATATTGAAAGTTTACGGTTAATACTATTAACATGAACGATAACAATAATTCTAAAAATGACAACAGTCTCACAGACAACTTCACTCGAGAAAAGACCAGCAGAGGTATTAAATGTTATGGTGCACATATATGGTGAAGCACCATATACTGGTTTATTTATTGGAAATTATATAATTTATCAATGGTGATAGCATATAGTGGATTTTCCTTAATTGTGCGTTTCAAGTGCACACTTTTCCATCCATGGATCTGCTGTGTAAGAGTGAGCGAGAGGCCAACTGGCTGACTTACTAGCTACACATCAGTTGGAGCCAACATCTCTCAGTGTTGTGATTATCACTCAGTTGTGCCTTTGTCGCTTTGTGACACCCCAGAAATCGCAACAGTTAGGTGTGTGAACACTTACACACATACTTGCACACATTGCACACTCAAGCTGTGGGCAAGCTGAGATGGAGAGTCTGAGTTACACAAGCGTTGACAGGGCCTAATTATACATGTCTCTAATGAACTGTAATTACTGACATCCACCAGAGCATCAGGGTCTATAAGCCGAGGGCTTGCAGTCATTAGACTGCCGTGTTACACTGTTTCTCTATCTCCACTGACTGACTGAAATAAGCTGTTTCTGTCTCCTACCTGACTGTTTTTTCATTTATCTCCCTCTTTCAGTTTGATGGTGACAACATGTACATGAATGAAAACAACCATGAGTTCCTCCCGCCAAACCAGGTGAGTTCAAATTGCTTTTCCTCTTATTTCATCCATTCCTCATGACTGTTTACTGAACAGGTAAAGAGTAATTTCTCTTCTACTGCAGTTTCTTCTTGTTAGAATGAGTAATAACCTGTTGTTCCTGAAAGCAACATCAGCAATATGTGACATCAGCTCAAAGCAAAGGAAGGGAAATCTTTTATTCCAGCTATACAAAAAAAATTAATTCTATTGAGGAAATAAAAATTTGTTTTCAAATGATAAATGATTATAATTAGTCATGATTTTGGGTCAGCGTTATGTTGTAGAGATAATTAAACTAATTAAATATGACAGGTTTTCAATTTAATTGGGTGAATTTTGAACTACTTTTACACTTATAGAATTTACTACCATTGTCATATTTTATTGATGAGCAGTAGCTCACATAGTATGGACAATTTAAAACTTCATTTTTATATCTTTAAAACATGTAATTTAGTGTCATTATGCATCATTATGTATCTCGTTAAGTATATCAGTTTCTTTAGAAATATACGGTAAAATAACCGACTCCATGTACTTTAAGGCATTTACAGCATCACTGTTCAACCCGACTAGTTAAACAGGAATCAAAATCAAACATACCATAAGATATGATAAATAAACTACCAAAAATTAAAGTAACAATTTCATCATCAGCATTGCAATGTGTGTAATGTCTTCAAAAACAGCCTAATTATTTACAACTGTATAAATGGATTATATTAATTAGGCTTCCTTTTAGGTTGGCTTGTCCCAATTTGTGTGTTTGAACGCCCCAGTGGATCCAGTCTTTCCCCACCATTTTAGTGGATTTAATTATTTAAAAATCTGTGAAAAAGTTCCAAAGAAGCCAACAACAGGCTGATAAATATAAAGCATGCATCTGTTAATCTTTAAAAGCACATGAATCACATGATGATGAATGATGAATGCCTCAGCTTGAAGCCTCTATAAACAAACAGATGAAGATGAAGTTTGCCACGGAGCTTCCACTTGTCCCGTTTTGACCCTGAACCCCGTGCATTTGTAACTTTTCACACCCTTTCATCTTAAACACAAGTCTTTTCAAGCAGAAAAATACAAATTACAAGACAGAAGTGAGTTTTTTTGTTTCCTATTAGCAGATGCTTTGAAGACTTTTCCTCAACTGAATACATTTTCAAGGGGTTAAATTATTCTAGATTATTACTTGACTAATGATCAAAATTACATTTTTGCTTTATAGATAAAATCCGGAGATTTCAAACCAGCCAGAATATCCAAATGTCAGGAACAAGGAACTGAAAACTTCTCTCTGGGAATTAACCATTAAAATAACTGTCATCATAAAATTTTAATCCACTTTATTCCAGCTGTGACGTGATCCTCGCACCACTTCCAGTAAAAGCCAACATGCGAGACGTTTTGGCCCTGTTGCAAAGGATTTGTTAAGTCTAAATAGAAAGGGAGTACTACAGTGCATTACATCCCTGCCAGATACTGGAGCACAGCTGGGAGTGAACAACTGGAAGAGCATATGGTTGTATTTGGACAGAGGGATTTGTGGGGTTGGGAATAAACCCATCTGACATACACAGGGGAGCAGGGAATTTGTCCCTGTCAATTGCAATTATTAGAACCAAGCCGTGGGCAACAGCAGTTGTGTGTTTCTGTTGCACTTGCTGTTTCTCTAAAATTCTTAATGCCTTGGGTTGTTAAAATATGGCTCGCAGCCCAGAATGAGACGCACAGCTGCTAATGTAGCCTTATTCCAAGTGTAAAGTTACTTAAATGCTTGTGACAACAAATGTATCTGCCACAAAGTGATTTTCATTGGGATTTGGCTGTTCTCTGACAACGTTTCACACAGATATTGGGCCATGAATAAAATCCCAAGAACCACAGCTTTTATCAACCATTTTGATTCAGCACATGCAGCTGTAAAGGAAAGTGCTGATTGGACGATCACAAGTCATTCTGATGTTCACAGCATTATTCTTTTTGCTAAAGTACCGATGGACAGATGAAACTTCACAGATTTGGCACCGCAAACATACGTTTTAGTGGGAGAAAGGAAACTAGGGGTTCAGGGAAGCAAGAGAGACAGACAGAGTGAAAAATAGCGTGAAAGGCTGTGATGGGATGAGAGACGATTTCGCTTTGCTCTGTGTTATACTTTGTTTACTCAAGATCCCCTCATATTTGACATGTGCCTTGCTCTATTCTCCGCTTCACCAAGTTTAGCCTCTCCTTCCCTCTGACAGCTAGAATCAGGGAGGCCTTAAGGGTGGACAAACAATCTGACAACAATACACAAAAAATGGAAGAAATACAAAAATCTCTGATCTGTACCTCCTTTTTTCCCAATTCAGCATCAGAGCCTTTTAAGTAGCTACAGTGTACCATGCGTTCAAACTGGAGTTTACTCCAAAAGTTTGCTGATTAGCTGTCATACAAATATTTGAAAAACAAATTTCATTTGCATCTAATGCTCATTTTATATGCCTATTAATTTTAGATTAGGGGTATTGAAGCTTTTGACTACGTTGTTCTTGCTTAAAAAAAAGGGACAAAAGACCTTGCCCTAATTACTGGGCTCTGCTTCTTCATTTAAAAGCAACACAACGGTGAAGATTGATGCTGAAAAAATTGGTAAAAAATTGTCGGGCAGTGAAAACTATGACCGACCCAGTTAGTTTAATCCCACCGTGTAACTTCAACAGCTAAGTTTCTTTCCATAATCGTCAAATAATTTCTTTTTTATGCATCTTTTTTGCTGAAACAGTTCATTCGCTCCTCGTTTTGCCTTCATCTCCTGCAATATAAAAGCAACAGCTCATTAAGTTTACTTTTTAGTCTACATTTGTAACAAAGCTGCAGTGTGACTGAAATGATCAGCGCATGTCTCTGTTAATGTAAATGTCTTAAGTTCACTTAAAGATATTTTATAAAAGCTTGTAGTTCAGTTGAAGGCATGTCGGTCTGCTCCGTCAGTTTGGGAGTTTGAGTGTTAAGGATATTAAGGAAGTATAAATCAGTTATTTATTTTGCTGGTTTTGCAATAAAACTGACTTGTGAAAGTATCTGATACCTTTAAAACTGATTTTTTATAACTATTTTTCTCCAAGAAATACACAGCGCAGTATACGGAGTTGAACCATTATTTTCAGTTTATTTATTTTCAATCTTGAACAAAAGCAAAATCATACTGCCTAAAGATGACTTTTCTCTGCTCTGTTTTATCATCACTCTTTGCTTGTCTTTTTTTTCACCATTACTTTCTGACTCCCCCTCTTTCTGCTCATTCTCTCACTGTTTCCCTCATCCTCTCTCTACCTTCCACTGCATTTAAATGCATTTGGGTCAGCGGTTCTGCTTCAAAACTCTATGAAAGTGCTTGGCTGGCTCCCACTTCAATTTCTACATGTAATTGTTCTCTTTAATGTGGCACACCTATATAAAAACACTGTATATACGTAAAGCACATTCATATAGGTCATAAGCTTGGCCCTGTTCTGCAAATCTGGCCAAGTAACCACATGAAATGGAGCGTAGATGGGTATCATCTTATAATGAGTAACATGGAAATGGGGTCAGTGCCAATGTCATATCGATGTTCCCATGAGCATTGTTTTCTGACTCTGCTTAGTCTGTGTATTGTTTCTTCCAATCGCTCTCTTCCCCCTCAGCAGAGTGACAAAGTGTTAGTGATTCAATGACAAGGCCATTGACCCTGGTCTTGGCATCAACAAGCTCTTTGTCTGCCCCTGTGGCAAGTAACCAGTCACGGCAACAATGTAGAAAAGAGTAACCAACAATGACAAAGAGCTAGGGCATCGCTGAGGTTTGATCTCATGAAACCACCACATTGGATAATATGAGCAAAAAAAAACCAAAAACCTTGTTTTCATTCCATCTGTTGTAGACCTTCACCTGAAGCGTGATTTCTCTTGCTAATACTAAGCAGAACAGAGCATAAAGCACCATCAAAAGATAATGTGCTGTAGATGCCTTCTCATAGCTCCATAGAAAAATGAAAGAAACGGTACACTTCATCAGCACTTTACCTTGACAATGCTTTCTTTTGATGTCTTTTTTTCCCTGACTTATGAATTAATTTAGCAGAACTGCTGCATGAGAGAAATATGTCACAGAAAAGAGAACAGGAAGAGGAAAATGGGGGGCGGGGGGTGGTAGAGATGGAGAAACTGCACGAGGGAATAATTCGACTAATGGAGTGACTGTTTGGATATTCAGCAGAAGTAGGCACGGAGATTATGATCTTGCAATTAGCGTAACAAGGTTTTATTGATTGGCTGCTGCTGTAGTGTCTTTGCTGCCAAGATGCTGCATGTGGTTTTAACATGCACAGTGTTAGCGTGCGTGTGTGTGGAACTTAGTCAGTAGCACCATAGTAGTTCTACCGGAGCGCTGCCAGAACAGAACCCAGCACAGTGGTTGCCATACCATCGAGCCGTTTCCTAATCATCAAAGTAGAAATATTATGGATTGCCGAGTTAAAAGGGTCCTTTTGAATGACTTGTGATAATGTAGACTACATTTGCATTTTCAGCTCACTTTTAAGTTAATGCATTGCCCTCCTTCCTCTTTGAACGGAATGATTAAATGCAGGTTTGAAAAGATGGCCTCTGGTAACCAGTGATGTAAAAGTTGATCTGTTCTACATGTTGAGTGTTCAAATAAAACTGTAAGAGTTTGATGCTATTCATTGTGATTCTTTTGTAAGTCATTTCTGATAAAGATAAGGCGCTCACTTGAGTGTTGTATGTAATTAAGGAGGCAGTTGAATGCCAACAGCAGATCTGAGGGTCATACAGGCAATCAATCCAAGTTTGTTTTCTCCTTTTATCTTTAACAGTGAGGCAAAGAAATCTGATTATGATTAGACTGATGAAGCGAGTTGACAGACTGAGCGCATGATGCGCGTTATTTCTTACTCATCTTGCTTTTAATGAGAGCTTTAAAGGTGTAAGAGCTCTTGTTCACAAATTGGATAAGATATGAAGGCTGTCACATTATTCAAGTGCCTAAATTTGAAACTCTAGTCTTAGGAATATGATTAAGCCCTCTTCTAAAGCTCCCAGGTGTCTCTCATCTCCCATATGTTTCTGATGAACTATTGTAGAACATGACCCCGCAGTCTTTTATGTCCAGCCTTTGACAAATCTATCACCTCCTCCCTCTTCGCTCTGAATTAAAGACTCATTCCACCTTTCCAGTTTCGATGAGTAATTCTCTTGTTCGGCCGCAGCCCAAAGCCCAGCCAGCATGTCTGGGACCTCGCTGGAGTCTGATTGGTCCGGCTCAATCGTGTGTGACTGACAGGAAGCCTGCTGATTGGGGGAGACAGTATCTTTGGATTGTTGCGTTGATTAAAGGCTTGCAGTGGTGGTTTGTAAACTCCCGCCTTTCAGGGTCCCCCTGCGCTCGCACCCTGGCCCTGCTGGTCTGAATTACAGCTCAGTCACATTAGTTTGATTTACAGCTTCCTCATAATGTTTAGATTGGAGCAGGGTTACGGAGTGGCAGGCCCCTCCTCTACAATTCCACCTGCCCACCCCTCTCAACTTTGAGCCTCATCATCTGTTCTTCACCTTTAATATCCTCCACTTTTTCCTTCAAAAGCTCTTCCTACTTTCCTTTTGTTTCCTTCTTATTTCCTTGCATGTGTTCACCTAACCTCTGGTAACAGCCCTTTACCTTTCCTACCCAGCAGCCCTCCCTCCTGTCCCCAACCCATCTTTTTCTCCCTCTTTCACTCCCTCACTACATCTTTTTTGTGAAAATGAAAACAAAGAGCAGCCTGCCAAAATATTTCTATAGCCATTCGCTGACGAAGCAGGGTGCGGAGACAAAGCAAAAAGATGTGCAGGCATATTTGTCGCAGCAGCAGAAAGATGGAAAGCTCTCTGCCGTGGACTTTTTTTTTTTTTTTTTACAGCCGTTCGGAAAGTCCCCACCTCACCCTCTGCACTCTCTTGCCCTGTTTAAAAGCCCTCTGTTTGGAATGCTCCTCTGACATGGCAGCATGTGTAAATGCACAGCTGTATATTTGTGTAAGGCCCTCACTCTGCCAAGCTGTCCATCCCCCTGTTGCCTTAGGTGATCAGATGAAACTAATGGCAACCTTAATGTGTTTGTGTGGCCCTTTCACTCCATTGGATAAAACGACGGAGACCAAACACTCACCCTTGTGCTCAAACGCATGCCAGAGTTCTTTATAAAGACATGAAATACACCCTGTATACTCAGCCATTTTACAGGAGCACAGATATTCGCTCTGTTTTAGAAATAAAACTTGCAGCGTTGGCCTTGAATTAGTTTCCACCAAATGGCTGTGGTAAAAAAAACTTTGGGTTATTAGAGAGAAGAAATGTTACATTGAACCACAGTTCCTTTGGAAAATGCTTCTTTAATTATTGATGGGGTATCGAAGGTGAAGAAACGAGGGCTGACAACATATAGTGGTAAAATGTTTCCATTTCTTAGAGAAAGTTGAAAGTTATTGCATAATTTCTCTTAATAAACTAGTTAAAAGGCATGCAGTAGAGATATTTAGATTTTCACATATTTGAAAATAGATAAATCAGTATTAATTTATGTGTACAATGTATTCTGGATGGTTGATGTTGACGTAGTTGAACTCCACAGGTAAGGCTTCAGTAATGTCATACTTTTCTATCCGGCAGATGGGCAATTCCACAATTAGCTCCTAATGTATGGAGGACCAGGGCTGATTGGAGAACACAATTTCAAGTTCAGCAATGAATTCATTCATGACAATACAATTAAAAAAATTTTTAAAATGCACGAGGAAAGGAAATGGATATTCAAGAGACATTTCTAACCAAATTTATGAATTGTGTTTATTTCTCATTTTACAAACAACATTTCCAAATCAGAGTATCTAATAATAAATTAATATTTCAATTTAAAAAGTGTATTTACAAAACAATTTGCAGTTTGATTTCTGAATTAACAGTTGAATTTGAAATTTTTTTGTAGCAATTGATATTTTTATTTCACAATTAATTACTTGTCATCAAAACACTGTAGAACCACTGTAGAACCACCGTAGAACCACTGTTCTATGTAAATATTATTCCAGTCATATAGTGTCATTACCCAGTAACAATTGTAATGTGGACAAAACTGGCAGTATAGGAATAAAATCAGTTATTTCGGTAAAAGCAGACATCACATTAGCTAAGGTTACCCATTACAGGGCCCTCGCTAGCCTTTTGGGGGCCCTAAGCCCGATGTGATAATGATTATATTAATGATTATATCCATTGTTATCACATATTAATAATATGTGTGATGTGCGCATTGTGGAAACAGTGGCGTTGGTCTTCAACAACTTTAATAATTATAGTACAGTTACTGTAATCTAACCTTTAATCTAATCTTTAGTTATGAAGCTCCCTTTTTGGACACTTTAACGCTGATCAAGTGCAAGCTGCAGAGCAGAACTAGCGAGAGACAGCGAGGTTCATTGACATTGGAGAGCTGTCTCCTCCACTCACAAACATCCTCTTATTAACAATGGCACCATGAGTACGAGGGTCCAGATGTTAGTCTCCTGCTCCCACCAGCTGTGCCAGCCTCCCATACACAGCCTCATTGACTTAAAACCAGTGACAGAGCACACACAAACACACACACACACACACAACAGAGCAGACTGCTTTTGTTTTGTTTTTGTTTTTTAAAAAGAGCAGGGATTTAAAAGAACTATGCATAAAAGAATTCAAGAGCTACTGGACAAAGCTCCACCGCACGGAAGAAGTGGCACACATATGGACACACAAACACATACAGTATCCACTCTGACCAGCCACAGGCCCTTTCTCCTGATGTAGAGTTAGCAGCATGAGTTATTTGTGGCTGACAAGATCCTAACAATTCTCTGAATAATGCACATTTGTTAGGATGACTGCGCCATCAGCGCTCCCTTTGTAATTTTGAACATTGTTAGAGTCAGTCGGTACAGATCCACCATCCCTTTTATTGTCTGTTTTTTGTCCATTTACTTGTTCTTATAACAATAATTAGTTTTGTCATTCAGACACAGTAGCACCATTGTCCACATGCTAATGATGATTTTTTGACAGTGGGCACGGACAGAAGATAACTGTGGAATGATTAATTAAAGAACAGTTGACTGGCTGCTGTTTTTTTTTGTTTTTTTTTAGCCTTGTTGAGTCTGGGGGCTGCTTCTGACTGTCGCTGTTGTTTAGCATTGCAGAACAGGCAGCAGTGCCACAATGAACAAAGTTAAAAAGGTCCCCCCCCCCACCCCACCCCCTTCATGTGACATAGTTGCTCCCTACAGGAAGAGACAGAGGAAGTAATACCCCATTTCAGTTCAACGTTGTAATTCCAGATTTACCCTGTCAGGCAATAAATTTGATTACAGTCCTTATTTGAAATGTTGGATTCATTTCTTTCCCCTCCCCCTTCCTTTTTTCCTGCTCCTTCCTTTCTCTCTCCTCTCCACACTCCTCCACTCACCCTCCCCCACGATCCAAAGCAGTATCAACATCTGCATCACAATCACCCTAGATGACTATTGGGGAAACCTGAGCTATTTTATGTGCCCATGGTTTGGTTTCCAACCACATTAGTAGAGATCGCAGCTTTCACTGACACTGTGGCGTCTGTGTGCCGTTACTACAACAAAGACCTGAACTGTCTCTGTTTAAACGCCGCCTAAACAAAATCCTGTCTTAGCTACGCTGTAATATTATATTTTTTCAAGAGTAATATGACATAGATTTAATTTTTTTTTCCTTAAAAAGTGAGAACTGTGGTTGTCATCAAACCAGCATTAGTCTTCTAACCTCGTCTTTGGCTGAATTCAGATGTGATTCGCTACAAAGAAAGACATTGACGGCATATTCTAACTGGATGAATGTGGAAAGAAATGGAGACAGAAGAGGAAAGCTACAGCTCAGCCACACAAAGGCACTTGCATCAGTTTGTAGAATAAAACGAAGGTATGAGAAGCGGACCGAAACGGGGGGTACAAGGGTGGTTTTGTTTATTATTTGATAAAGCCTCCCTTATAACCTCAGCATGTTGTGCAATAGCTCTGGCTCTCCTTCAACTCTGCGGTGTGCCACTTCAAATTAGTCGCTTGCAGAGAGGGCCTGCCCCGTCTTTGCAAAATGCATTAGTACACCACTCAGAGCCTCATACAGCCTAGGGTTAAACACAAATTATATCATTTCTGTCATCCAATCAAATCACACTGACCCTTAGACCTGCAAGATGAGTCAAATGTGTAATGAAATATGACATGGCACAAAAGCTCTGATTCTAATCTGTTCTGACACGCGATCAGATGAGGATGACCCGCTGACCCTGACTGACAAGTGAGACGAGCACTGGGAACAGGATACACCGGGGACAAGGAGGAAAGGAAACATAAAAGGAAAAGAGGGGGAAAGGTATATGCAATTAGAAAAGCCGGTTTTAGTCAATGGGAGGTTAGTTAATAATCAGCTCCATGTCTGAGGCTGAACGGGGTCATTTGCATCTTTGGATAGCAATTACACTCATCATTCAATCCATATTTTCTCTCCTGCTGGGCTTTAATTTCTTGTAAGGATGCTTCCCCGCCTCCCAAACTGTTTTTCTCCGCCACCTTCCACTCTCCTCGTGCACCTTCCCGTCCAATTTATACTGAACAGGCGGGGACGTGGCGGTTCAGCATCCATGTCCCCGCCGCTCCTTTCATGCTTTCCAAACAGTAAAATAGTCACAGATAGACAATACGGCTGGGCTGTTTGAGGGGAGAGATGTGATGACAGAAGGACGGCTGAAGGGGGTAATCGGGGTCATTGTGGATGTGGAGCATGGACCACAAGGGTTTTGGCTTTACAAGGGATGGAGTCCTACTGATGTTGGGCAAGCCAAGAGAGGAAGAGGAAAGTGGAGGTGTAGGGTGGCTGTAACCAGATCCTCTGTCCCTCCCTCCCCCCTCTCCCTCCCATTCTTTGGCCTCTGAGAGAGAAAGGCTCTGTGGTGTGTTGATACCCTCTGACATGATATTGTAGCAAAAGAACAGCTATGGCTTTAATTAAGCCTGAGATGATGACGAGAGGAGATGGATAGATAAAGAAAGAGGACAAAAAAGAGTAAGGGTAAAAAAAAAAAAAAAAAGGTCTGCAAAGGGCCCATGCTGTTTAGATTAGGCGTTTGAACGTAAGTGATCTCTGTGGTCAGACAAGAAACTATTTGGCTTTTGCTGTGTTACACTAAAACAAGAGCAGCCCGGCAAACAGGAGCGTTCATAAATATACTGTATAATCTCGCTCCA
Source organism: Craterocephalus amniculus (assembly GCA_036024015.1). NCBI lineage: Eukaryota > Metazoa > Chordata > Actinopteri > Atheriniformes > Atherinidae > Craterocephalus > Craterocephalus amniculus. The sequence continues at coordinate 13,905 of JAVQJG010192887.1, read as the reverse complement.
GAAGAGCGATGGGAGAATGAATGAAAATAGATGATGCCCTTAAATTCCTCCCAAAGATAAATCCGCTGTTTTCTTCGCAAACCGGACTGCATGGAAAGGAGCGATAACAGGGTCTGCCTCTGCGAGCGGAGCGCTGCAGGGTGGATGGGAGAAGGTGTTGCAACGAGGCGCGTTGGAGGTGATGGAAGTGGTGGTTGTGTGTGGGGGGATTTCAAGCATAAATCACCGCTGTGACAAACCTCTCCAATAGGCAGATAAGTGCACATTAGTGTTAAGACAGATATGTCATCGTCTGCCTTTGAGTCGTCCGTTCTGTTCTCCCTTCAAAGCAGACGATGACTTGGGGAAACTGCAGACTGTGTAGAACACGCTGAGCCGACCTGAAGATGCAGCTCTTAGAATTGAATTGTTTCACCTTGCATTTCTTCGAATGAAATGTTCATGGCTCTCCAGTAAAAATAATAACTGCATAATAATGTTTTTGCAGGAAATAATATGATTATTTACAGTAATCATATCATTGGTTACAATGCGATTATTGTAATGGATATTTCCTAATCATTATCTTGTTTTGTCTAAGCAATAGCTCAAATAACAGGAAAAACACCAGCTGTAACCAGAAAATATGTTTTAGGATCAGTTTCCAATATAGATAGCAGATTCATTGCCTGACCATCAACAGATAGTTTCAGCTCAAAGTGCAACAATATGCCAAGATCATGTTTCTTACTTACACTACAAGGCATGCAGCCTTTTTATCAAACAAATGAATTATGTTTGACAGCAAAACATTTTTAAAATGGATATACGATTTAATTTGAAATGGGTGATGTCTTAAAACCTGATTTCTGGAGGCACCATACCAATAATCTAATAGGACGAAGAATATACAGATAATGAGCCATTAGCCACAGTCAATATCATCTCCAGAAGGCCTTGAGTACTCAGGCAGTGTTACAGAGGGAGGGAGAGATCCGTGCCAAATAAAAGACAAGCTGGAAAGCTCCCCAATCAATGTTTTTTTCTCTCTCAGTCCCAGACCAACTGTCTATTCATCTGTTTCCCTCAAAATGAAAGGTGTGCTGGTATGTAACACTTACAGACGAGAGATCTGTCTCTTAATTAAAATGTTACAGATTGTGTTTCACTCGCTGTGCAGACAGCATACTGTGCGGTGGAAATAATGTTCCCTGTAGCGGGCTGCGTGGAACACATGAGGTTAATAAAGGATGTTTGTGGGCTGAAATAGTCCGTTAAACAGCTTTTAGTTCAAGGTGATTGAACGTAATGCAATGACAAGTACTGCACCTTATAAGAAAAAGAAAAAGAGCAAAATAAAAGCTATTGTTTGAAAAGCCAGATTCATGCCAGTCTGTATAATCTGCCTTTCTTTGGATTTTACTTTTAAAGAAGAGGAGAGTATGCATTAGCCAGGGTGAACGTGTGGTTCTGTTGTTACAATCTCATTCTGAATAGAGGCATATGAATAATTTATTCTGCCACAATCCAACGGGGAATGTCCTTGGTATTTACATTTTATCATCAAGGGCACTGGATGAGCCTTCATTGCAGTCCGACACATGACACATCCTCAGTTTTTGTCCCTTTGCACACTCACATGCAGTGAGTGGGAGCAGGGGAAGTGTTTCTGTAGCTCGCATGTTTATTGATATAGAAAGAGAAAACAACAGATTGATGAACATGCTATGGATGTGATGACTAAGCATGATAGTCTTTAGATGGCACAGTGGTCTTCCATACTGGGAGTGTTGCACCTGGTGGCTCATAGAGACACGCAAAGGGACTCTCTTTTTTTTTTTTTTTACACAATGGCGCCAATGTTTACAGCAGGCAATTTAGTTTCCTTCCAACAATTATGAGGGGAATTGAATATCAGGAAATGTTCGTTTTCTCCTGCATTAGACCGCACAATAATACCATCCCTAAAGGTTTACAAAAACATCTGTCTTCAAAGGAGAGTCCAGAAAATTAATGTCAACTTGCCTGCAGGCTATGTCAGGACAAAGTAAATCAAACTGAGTTAATCACACTTCTGTCTTTTTGCGGTGTAACATATAAGAGAATGAAATTGTGGTTATATTGTTGAGTGTCTGCATTCTTGCTTTACCGTGACACATACTTTGCTTTCCCTGAGTACAATTAAAATAGCTGCTCTAGTGCTTAGGTTAGATATTGTGACTTAATGGATTTGTCTCTAGCAGCATTGAGCGTGCATACATTATGATTCACAGTGGATATGTTGGATGCATTCAAATTCTGCAATAAAGGTGTGAAAATGAAGAAGAGTGTCTTTAGTGGAAGCAAGAACGAACCCAAATGCTAAATCTAAGACAGAAATGTTTTAAACTGCTTTCACCTGAAAATGATCAAACAACATCATTAGATGCTTAATTTGATTTTCTGGTGTCATCAGAAGTTTGTATCATCCCATCTAATTCCAAACAGATGCAAATTTTTTATATAATAAAACAAAAATCACTGTTTTCCTTTTACAGCTTAACAAATCTGGTTTTATCTTTTTCTGCCCAAAAATGATCAAAGAGGCCTTTTGCTCTCATCTTTATCCTAAAGCATGTTTGAGAAAAAGAGGGGAAAAATGTACCCTGTATCCTTTCTCCTTCTCTCCATCTCTCCGTGCCCCTTATTTTCTAAAAGTATCTGTTTGAGAGATAAATGACCACTCTGCTGCCGAGGATGACAGCCTACACAAAGATGATATTGAATTGATTTCAGAAATGTTGCAGAACTGACTGTTTGATGTATACTGCTAGACATGAATCATAAAAATTCTATTAAAAAACCCTTGAATGGCTGACACCAGAATATTATTTGTGATGATTAATTTGACTCAGTCATTACAATGGGAGTCAAGTTGGATCGTCTCAGACAAAATTGCTTTTCATTCCCTGTTGAATTTCCCTGCTATTTTTCTTTTCTTTTCTTTTTTTTACCCCATTCAGAACTGTGATCCGATTGGACTTGCTGTGTTAGCGCAAAAAAACACACCTCAGAAGATTGATCCTCTCCATTTACTGATGTTTGAGCATATTTCTTTTCTGTTCCAAAATGAGGCGTTTGATATTGGAAACAAAATTCAACAGAGCTAAATTAACCAGTATGGAATATGTCATTAAAATTAATCTAATTTTCCCAAAGTTGTCAGAGGTGTACCTCAAACTCATTATCTTCCAAGTAATGCATCTAATCCATCAATGCTTTAAACCGAGTACAAATTAATATGTCAGTGTATGATTATTATTTGGTCAGTGTCTCTATGGTCAGTAAATAAGAAAAAAACATACCCTGTTACAGTTTTTCTTTAATATTGTCAACTACAAGGTGAAAATCTTTCTAATTTAATGCAGATTTGGCACATAACCAAAGGAAAATCCATAAAAAGTTTGAGCAGAATCACGGTCATTTATTTAAGAAATATTATTGTGATTATTTTTCGAATCATAAGCTCTTTTAGTTGTCCATGTAGGATTTCTTGTCATGTATGTATTTATGTATGTTTAAATCTAACGCATCAACTAAGTATTGATTTACACAGCTGTAAGTGGAGAGTTCCACATAAATATTTACCCTGGAGTCCAAAGCGAAAAGTTAGAATCTGTGATTATTAATAGATTTTGAGGTACAACATTTTTATTGTCTTATACCTGAAAGTCTCAATGAAAATTAAGCTATTACCCCCCCCCCCCCCCTCTTTATCACATTTTGATGTTTTGGTTTCACGTTTCAGTTGCACAAGAACAGAAAGAACATTTCTTTCCACCAAACACACCCAAATGATCAGACTTTTGATTTCAAAGAGCTATAAATAAAAATGTGGTACCGGAGCATCCCTAATAAGAGAGGTCTGTGGAATAGTCTGAGCTGTGGGTTTCTCTTGGTTACTGTATGTTGGTGCGGTTTCCCTTTGGCTTTGGTCTGGTTTAGAAAAAGAAGAAGTCACAGTGGACCAAAAACTGCAGATTGGTGAAGTGAAACTCAAACAGGAAAGATTGTCAAGTGTAGCTTTTCTCTCAAGTCTTTTATTATCATCTTTGAAACCTCATAACTATGAATTTGGTTGTTGTCCACCCCTACTGGTTTGATCTTACTTTTAACCAGTTAGCAATAGTTAGCATCATTTCTGAAACTTACTTCTGTACAGTACTCTGAACAATCACACTCTGCTGTGCTCTGGGTCAGATGAAGTATTAATTATTACTCGATTGTCAGGGTGTTGGTCAGAGCAGGACAATAAAACAAGGACGTGTGCTTTATTTGAACAACCCCGATCTTAAAAGCTTTGGACTTTGTCATAAATTGATATTTTGTTTCGAACACATAAACACAAATACTAAAAATGAGAAATACTTGACATCTTCATAAAAAAAAAACTTATCTGTAACTTGATGGCTGCAACACACCTCAAAATATGTAATGTTTCACATTTCTATGGCTTGTACATCTTTAGGTGCATCACAGCCCAATCACAATCAGGGGTCAATGTCAAATCGATCGGTATTACTTTTGTCCTGGTGGAGCTTCGCTACGCATTTTGCCCTTGTTCCTTTTTCTCTTAACTTGAAGTCTAAATGTTTTGTTTACATATAGTAACAACTATTTTTGGATCACGAAAATAAACTGAATCTGTGTAGTGTGTTGGAAACTATTGAGATGACCTTAACAGAAAGAAATCCTGGGGATATTTGACATCATACTTGACCAGTCATGGACTGTCAGCATTGCTAGCCCTCACCAAAGTTTCCCAACAATCCCCAAAGTACTGCTAGCAGGGGTCTTGTTTGGGATGAAATCCCTCCATCAGATGAAAACAACTGCAATACTTGAAAGGGCTTCCTAAAGATCCAGATATGCAGATTGTGTCAGTACTGTGATTGTCAGCATGAGCATATTATAAATGACAGTTGGTTTATTTGATGAATGCAATTCTTTGAAGCCCATTGTCAGATTAGGCTCTGTGCCTACTGCTGTTTGAAGTATAGGAGAAACATTATACTTCCATTATAATGAGATTGCATTATAAACATTATAGCATCTTTGTATTGTTTCAGCCCGCAATTCAGTTGGACTTCATATTTTTGGCATCAAGGATAAATCAAATCATGGCACAAAAGAAGTTTTGCCATTTTGAATTCTATCAAAGTAGAGTCCAAAAGTTTGGGTCAAGCAGGTTAGATGTGACTTTACTTGCTGAAAAGTAAACTGGAGATCCAACTTCGCTGACTTAATTGCCTTCATTTCAAGTTTGTGATTGAGTCTCATTCTCCATAATATACTTTAAGAAACATGGAGTTTATCTTCACCTAAGCCCACCCATCATACCGCATTAGTCTCAGAAACGTAGACTTTGCTTCAGTTTTACCTGCTTTCATCAGAAGTTTTTTTTTTAACTCTTCATTTCTATGTTTGTTTGTCCCTTCAATCAGAGCTACACAGGTCAGACAGGAGGTGGCGGGGGAGGAGGCGGAGGAGGTGGCACCTCCAGTGGAAATGGACCCGGGGACGAAGACTACGAGATCCCCCCCATCACCCCACCTAACCACCCAGAGCCTCCTCTTCTTCACCTGATGGAGCATGACTCTACAGGCTACCTCTGTCACTCGCTGCCACCCAACGGGCTCATCAATCCCTATTCCTACACAGAGTTGTCCACACTCATGATGCCGAACATGCTGGCACAGGATAACCACCTCGTCTCCAGCCAAATGCACTCGGTGAGTAGAAGCACTAGGACTGATGAATCTCACCGGGGCTCTGAACTGTAGTAGCACAGAGCTGGTGTTTGAATGTTTTCAACAATCGGACAACTTAATGGTCTCATTATGGTCAAATTGGCTTATATGGTCAAAGGAGTGGTTGAAATCTAAAAGCTACTTTCAGTTGCAAAAACAAACAGAAACTTTACAAAAGCAGATGCAACATTCCTCTGAAAGCCTAAAAATGATGATGGACTACCTGCGAATCCTGTCAGAATGATTCAAAATGATCAAACCCACCAAAATAGATCAGTTTGAAAGGGTATCAACCTTGTTACAACAGCTGATTTCTAATATGAAACAAACTCAAACCCTTAAAAAGGTAATGTGATTTTCAAGATAAGTAGGCTAGGGCTAAGTGGGGGGACCGAATGATTGCTCGACGGTTGCCTTGTCAGCGCTAATGCATTGAGAAAAGGATTGTGGGTAAATCCATCAGCATCATATCTGCCTCGACAGCATGCATCGGTCAATCTGTCAGGCCTTCAAACATGAATACATGCTGATTACTCCCTCAGCTCCACACAGAAAAGCTCCTCTACAAATTAGCATCTCCAAACCATAATTGCTTTCATGAGAACTGCTGGAAAAAGCAGGTTTTTTATCAGAGTAACACACTGATTTAGGTAAAGTTTGTGTGTGAAAAATGTGTAAAGACTATCTTTATTTAGAATCTGTCTTATCCTGTAGAAAAAGGAGTATAGTGTTGAATATGGAGCTAAGGTTTTAGTCCAGATTATTCAAATGATTCTTTTGTACCCTCCATGGAAAAACGGAACTGTGAGTATCTCACTTACAGCCCATTTAGAGTTGAGTTGGATAGTGTCAGATCTGAATGCATCCCCTGTTAAATATGAGCTAATTGATGTGTTTTATTGATTGCAGCACTGAAATCCCAGATAAAGAATGGATGTGGTAAACAACCTTCACATAAACAAGATTCTTTCAGTGTTCAGTGTTTGAAGGTCAAGAATTTCATACCTCCATAATTCACTTGATATTGACTAAAATATTACCAACAGTTAAAGAAATAGCAAGTCGTCTCTCTGGTAATTTCATAAATGACCAATAGCAGTTGAGATTAAATCTATATCTCAATAGTTTTTCTTTCCATCATCACAAAAACACAGGAGTTACCTGAGTTTTTGTTTTTTATATGTTAATAAAAAAAGATTAGACTATCTCTGAAATGCACTATACATTAGGTGCAAATCAAGGTAAAGCATGATGTATGATGTAGATCATAAACAAAAGTGATGGAGGTAAAATACTTGATAAAGATCTGAAAAATAAACATCCTATGTATTATATATAGTACACGAACATTCTCCCCATGGTATTGGATTCATATGTCATTTATCTTCATATTCATTTCACATTTTGGTCATGACCTTTAGTGAGGAGACAATGGTTGATTGGCCAGTGTTTGACTCTGCAGTCAGTGTGTTTGTGTCTGCTAGAGTCACACTCTGGTTTTAATAGATTGAATTCAGCAGGCAGTGTGATAAAAATGCATGAGATTCTAGATGTTCGGATCACACACAATGAACATATATTAAAAACACGTGCTGGCGACGGCCTCCGATTCGCTGCTGAGTGCTGAACTGATAACTGCAGTTTATCTAAAGGGGCACTTTTTGGGACAGAGGTGCATGATTTTCTTTGAAGTAGGAAAAGAACATAAAACACATATCTTTGTGATTGTTTGACCAGTCCGAAGCATCCCCCACTTTTCCCCCCATACCACTTAGATAAAGAAAATAGATGTGAAGTTCAAAAATGACTAAATATATGAAAGGAAATTACAGGGCTTGATTTAACACTAACAAAATTAAAACGGCTTGAATTATAACGGTCTGTGATCATTTGCAACACGATATTTTCAAGCAAACCTTCCGGAAGTCGTGCTCTTTACTCTGTGTGAAGTTAAAGCTTAAAGATCTTTTCAGTGCTCTTCTTTAACTCCCACTGCAAAAAGAGCAGCATATAAAGCAAACTCTCTCTAAATCAAATAGTCTGCCTGGCAAAACTACCAAACCGTGGCAGAGGTTCATTTGTGCTGAGAACCAAGTGTCTATTAAATTGGTGCCTCACCTTAACACAGTCTGTTGAGCAGAGTAATTAAGCAAACTCTGCAGTTCAAACATGAGATGGTATCGTTATGAATTCTTCACTTGACATGAATGGATAAGTAATGAGTTTTAATCCTAATTTTAGACAGTTTTTTTTGGAAGCCGAAGCATACATTGTACAGTGCAGCTGGTGCTCATGTTGACATTGTCCTTTATGTGTGTCCATGTGTGTAGATGTATTTCTGTGTCTTCAATATAAACAATATCACTGCTGTTGAAATGGATCCACTACATCTGGAGGTCAGGCCTTATATTCAATCTTGAGCACATTGAAAAAAAAAATCCATTAGGGTTCATCTTTCCTGCATCAGCCATTCTATTGTGGTGCTGCAGTGAGATCTGTTTTCATCAGGCAGATTCAATACGTGAGCTGGGCAATGAAAAGATTGCAATAGAGTTGGATGAAGGGGGGGGGGGTGGCGGGTTAGGGGGAGGGGGACGGCAAAGAAAGCAAGAAGAAATTGTAAAAGAGGAAAAAAAAGGTAACTCTTATTCAAAATGAGCATATACCTCCAGCTTTCTGTACCTCCTGGTTTCATTATTAGATATTTTAGAGATAATTTAGTTGAGTGAAATAAGGTTATTCTGTCCTAACAAAAGGCACAGTGCTTCTGGTTTTTAAATGTGAGCCTATTTGATACGGGTATGCAGACATTTGGAAGTGATCCAATGTGGGTACAGCATAATATAAACATGTAATAAATAGGCTGATTATATAACAACAAAGATTTAGATGAGAGCAGCTTCAGTGTATAGGTGGATCACAGTCAGGGAGACAGATCTCACTGGCCAAAAGTACCAAGATTTACATGCACATAGTAGAAATATATATGCATCTTGTTAGCCTCAACGTAATTGGCTAAGTCATTTTAAGGTTTTATAGGCAATGATGCATAGTCAATTAGGAATATTAGAGTACATTTAGAAAGATATCTCTATTTAGCCGCTAGATGACTTAGGCAATTATGCTATCAGGATGCAAATTGTCTCATACTTGATTTGTTAGTAGGTTCATAAACAAGATTATGTTTTTGGTTTTCTAGACATAGCTGTTGTGTGTTAATCAAGCAGACTATCCCTGGACAACAGAAGGGAAACCGTTTCAGACTGTTGTGACACAAAGATAGAGACAGCTCATTTCCAAAATCAACTGTCTGCATGGGAAAATTCTGAATCTGCTGGCTAGGCACACGGTTTTCATACCAGAAGATTTCTGATGTCTATTTGTAGTCCTAGTGGTATTGATCAATCATGCAATTAAACTATATTTGTTGAGAGCAAAAGAGACCAAAATGCAGTTGTAGAGCCCTAGGGGACCATCTGAACATAGTTAAGCTTTCTGTTATTATCTTTTTTATTTAATTTACTTCTGTTCAAATGCTGTATTTGCTGATTGTCGTTATCCATTCCCTGGTTAGTGGCTAGATACACCTGAAGCTTTTTCCCTAAGTGTACTAGTCCTGGTATGATGGCCAGATTCATTTTTGTTCTTTAACTAATTTATCAGTCAACATGAACCTGTCTCATGTTACCTTCTAACCTTGTGCTGTAATGGATACTTTAGTCAGTTTCATAATTCCTTATACTGTATGCAGTACTTGTAACAGACTATGTATTACATCACAGCTGAGCATGTGGTGTGTGAAAAATATCAACAGATACATTCATAGTTGGACAAAAAGTACACTATATTTTCTGTTTACATATCAGGACATAAAATATTTTGATCTTATAAAACTATTCAAAATAAGATAAATATGAAAATGTTGTTATTAAAAGAAAAACAAAGGTAGAATGTATTTTGCAGTGAGTGAAGAGTTTAGTACATCCTTGGAATCAGAAGTTTGTGGAACAATATTTGGCAGAAATAACTGGAAATAATCATATTATTTGACATTGTGGGTCTTCCACATCACCGTGAAGGAATTTTGGCCCACTCCTCTTCACATTGTTGCTTCATTTCTTTAACTTTGTGGGCTATTGTTTATGTGCAGCTGTCTGCTGCATGGCCCAGTTTCAGCCATCACATTTGGTTTACAGAGGAGTTCATGGTCAACTGAATGGTTTACAGGTACTCAGCTCTTGTGGCTGCATAGCTAATCCCAATCATCAGTGGTATGAGGTTTCTTTACTAATTTGCTGTTTAGTTTTCTCCGAACGTGGTGTTCTGCATTATAGCAATCATGACCTTTTCTGTTCAAAAAGGATGTTGCTCCAGAAATCTTATAATTTCTTCAAATATATTTTTGTAAAATTAAGTCATGCTCCCATGTTCCTTTCTCCTGGTAACCCTTCTAAACTAGCCGGATTTCCTCAGTCTTTTTTCTAATTGTACTGTCCTGAACTTTAACACTTGTCAGACAAACTGAGGTCTTTCGGGTCTGAGATTATGCTCTTGGCAATTTCTCTAAGCATTACGCCGTCTGACCCTGGAATGGAATTGCTGGCAGCTGTCTTGAATGTTTTCAACTTGTGAATAATCTTTCTCAGTGTTGAACGATGGACTCAAAGTATGCGGAACCAGCCTTTTAACTCTCCCCAGATAGATGGACGGCAACATTTGCATGGCCCAGATCATTGTTGATGTCTTTCCTCCTTGGCATTGTAATATCACAAACCTGAATGCTGCATGCCAGCAAACTTGCTAAACTTTTCACAGAGGTGCCCACACCTGGTGATGATGTAATCAAGTGCATCAAGTCTGATTTTAGGGATTGGAATTTGTCTGTGTGTGGGATTTGTTTCATTATATCCTGGAACATAAAACCTTAGAAAAGTTTTTTTGTCTTGTTGATGGTTGCTCTACATTCCACAGACCAAATAATTAATCTGTCAATTTAAACATTCTGCACATCCATGACTGAAATGAACTTAAGCAATATCTGTTGCCAGTTTATAAAAACTGAAACACCTGATGGTTAAACCCACTTATCATAGTTGAAGAACTCTGCAGATTCTCATAACCTGAAAGGCATAATTAACTGTTTTGTTTTGTTTTTTCTTTTTTTTTATTTCTAAAGAGGCCTTTTGCAATTCATATTTTTTTCTCAGGGTGGTTATTGTGTTGTGGTCCGAAAACCCTCCTGGACAAACCTGATATCTTTCAGAGAGCCCTTTTCTCTGATGCTTTGGTGCACTTGACTGGGCCTCTCTCTGCTTCTCTCTGTTAATGCCGCCCCCCCCGTCATAGCATCTACAAGTTCCAAAACACATTAGACATTTAATAGCCTTGCTCAGGTTGCATTGATCTTATCAAGGCAGCCCAGAAAGATACAGATCTCTGCTGGCATTGGTGAATAATTTCTGGACCCTTGAGTAAAGTGGCCTCATTGTAGTCAGTTCCGCCTTCATTTATACGAGAACTTGATGAAAGCGAAACTGTTTAATTATTGGGTGGATAATAGTATTTGTATATGCCTCACACCTCTGCTGTGATAGCGACTTCGGAAACATATTTAACTAGAAAAGCTCCATATTCAATTATGATACATTTAAAATGCTGCTCAAATCCATTTGACCTGCGTCTGCTGCTGGAATAAATTATCTATGATTTAGTTTTTTTGCTTTTTCATGTTTTTCAGTGGTGCATGCGGTATTAGCCGTCAAACTGGCTCGGGTGTGATGTTTTGAATATGTAACAGATGATGAATGTATAATCAGCAAGGGGATGTTATGCATAAAAGCAACATATGAGCGGGCCGAGCTATATGCAGCAGTAGCCGAAGCTCCAGCCAACAGCCAGGTATTATCTCATTTGTTATTTTCCCGAATACAAGACGTGAATCTGGCAGAATGAGGGTCACTTAGTTCATAATGACAGTTGTGGCGCCCTCAAGAGCTGTGAGCTGCATTCATATTCAAATTCAATCTTTGATTTCTTTTGTTACAACATTTTAATGTAAGAATTTCCACACAGGCTCTTTATCCTCTGTTGTCGAGGTTAATTATCAAGTATTAATCCCACCCAGATTGTCATGTTAAGTTGGATGGAAGCTTGTGTTTTGCTTTAATTTTTCCTCACAAGGTATTAAGTGCTCCTGGCAGGTGCTTGCTCCGCAAGCCTGTGCAAATGAAATATGAGCTTCAATGTCAACTGAACTTGTCACACACAAGCTGGGATGAATTAATGATAAGAGGAGAGGAAGGAGGGTTTTAACGTGTTCTCTCTTAGATGGAGGGTCCTGGTAAACACATTATCTTACACTGTACAAGTGCTGGTTTTGTTTCTTTGAGAGTTGGAAAAAGTTATCCTAACTTGAGTATATAAAAAAGTATGTCAAATTACTTTTTTTTTTCTTTCCTAGAAGTATTGTAATTAAATGTGTTTGCGTTTTTTCCCAATATGGACTTTAAATTTGTTTCATAGCCGTCTTTTTTAATACTTTGTGCTCTTTGAGGCTTATTCTGTACTTTTCGTTTATATGAGGAAAAACCTATTTCTCCTTTGAAAGACCTTCATCTTCTGACAATTTTTAAAGGGATTAGAGCATCTGCAAAAAAAAAAAAAGAAAGAAAGAAAATGATGGAATGTCTGTCGCTTTTCACCACAGTTCAACAAGCCCAGTGATAGAATGAGAATTGTATTACTTATTCCAATGTTGATTCAGGCGTAGATGATTTTGAATGATCAATGCCTCTGGTGGAACAAAAATCGCTTTGCTTGTTTGATGGCCTCTTGAAATCTACAGGAAAAATGTTGGCTGCTCTGTAAACTGCCTTCCCTCTTTTTCTTTTTTTTACCCCCACATTTTGTGATTATTTATTTTCAAATTGTCCCTAAGGCTAATGTTCCATTTTGGTTTTTCACACCTCCCTCTCCCATAAATGAACCATCAGAGCCATAAATCACCGGACAAACAGAGACTTGTGCAAACCGTGAAAGGTTCAAAGATTTATGTAACACATTCATGTTTTCCACTTCCTCATTTTAGTACTCCACTGGTAAAGCCTAGCTAATAAAAGGTCCTATTAATATTTCCTGTTGCTTAGCAACGGCAGGCAGCAAGTAATAGCATTCTGTGGAAAAATAGATGACCGATAAGGAAAAATTCAATTCTTTTCTCATCTCCTGGGAGAAAGTGCCTTATTTCTCTGGCAATGTGATATGAAACTGTAGTTGTATATTAAGAAATATCTTAAAAGACGTAGAGGTTATTTTCCAATTTCACCATTTTGGAAGGATTTTTATTGCCGGCTGGAATGGCAGCTCATCTATTTTCTCCGACCCTGATAAAGTCAATTAACCTAAGTGCGTGTGTGGATAAGGGGCTGACTTAATTTCTTTCTTTTAAATAAAAAAAAATGAAAAAAAAACTCTGAAAAGATAGTGTTAAATAACACTTGCAGCAAACTTAAAAAAGATCCAATATATGAGACAAATTTTATTTTATATTGCAGGTGTAATTTAAAACATGGGGGGCCATGCAAAACCTTCTCTAATATCGCTGCCTATCACTGAGATCACAGATAATAGAAGAGGGTCTCTACATTGACGATGTCAAATTTAGATAATTCATCGCATGATTTCAAAACAGCTACGGCACACATGTTGTCATGACTCTCCTCCACCATGATCAACGGCAGGGTTCGAGCTTAGAATAAAAAGCTAAAGAAACAAAAAGGAAAGAAATGCAGATCCAGCCGCAGCAGATAGCTGGTGTTATGAAGCAGACACAGAGATAAGGGATTTCATATTACACTTAGCCACGCGCCCCTGCTGAGATTTATCATGCCATGAAATCGTGTCCATATTGCACTGTGCCTCATCTCAACCATCCATCAGCTCGTTCTGCTTTCACTGGCAGCACACTCAGCCATGGTGGCAGTGGAGAGCCATGTCATCTCCCTCTGGGACGCCTTCCCTGCTGTGCCACCAGCCACCACTTCAACACAATGCTGCCACTCTGTCTGTTAACATGGACCAGAGTGGCTTGGGTTAGGGCGATTAAAGAAACACTTGTTTTTTTTTTTTTGTTTTTTTT